>APFE031575379.1:0-12684 GCA_000404065.3 Pinus taeda | reverse complement strand
GAAAAGACTGAGACAAACCTCCAAGTAATGACCAAAGGAAATAAAATTAAGAATTTCTAAAAAAAAAGAGACTCAAAACACCCAATTGATAAAATCTTAAACATGAATGCCAGTGGAATTAACCTAAGAAAAGTTCCTGACAAGTCATGTGCAAATCTGGGCAGAGGCTAAAAACACATTAACAAAACCTAAGCTGACTGAAAGAGAAAATCTTAAGTTTTTCAAAATTTTGACAGGGTCCGCAGGCTCCCAGTTTACCAAGGTGCGGTACCTGTCTCTGTGTAAAGTAGAAGTGCGGGTATGTACGCACTGTGTTACAAGCAGAGGGTGCGGTCCTCTCCCAAAAATATGAAAAAAAAAAATAATCCAAGATCTACTAAATCTACCCAATTCCACACACAACAATCCAAAAACAGAAACAAAAACACAGTTTCTCAAGTCAAAGTAAAAGCAAGGAAAACAATCAAGTCCCCAGCGGAGTCGCCATTTTGTCACGCGGAATGAGTCGATCTTGCGGACAAGATAGACCTTCCTAGAATCTAAAGAAGACCTAATGAAAAGAAAACCAACCAGACACTATCTTTCTCTAAATGAGCTTTATAAATAATGGCAAACAAATTTGTTTAAGGCCTACCTCATGTCCAACGCAAGTTTGGGGATGCCTTCGCTCCTTTGATCCAACTAAGTTCCTTTGTTACAAACCTGCAAACACAAACAAGGCAAATGATTAAATAGCACCTGAATAACCAGTATTATAAAACATATTTAACATGAAAGTCAAGGAGTCCATGAAACAAATAACATAAGATACTTGTTGAGAAAAATGAGCTTGATTGTATTAATTCAAAAGAAGAACTTTACAACCTTTGCCTTGACGCTATACAAGCTCCTTCGAGGGTCCAACAAGAAGTCTCCTCTACTTTGACAAGCTTCACTCACTCCCCAATGAAGCCAAAAAGGTATGTGATCTCTCCTCTTAAGCTCAAATAGGAAGTCTTGATTTCACTAGCATTTACCCTCAAAAGTTCAGCTTCTAACCTCTCTAGCCACTAACCCAATGCCTCAATTTACAGTACAATGGAGGGCAGTTACTAGGTCCTCCTTCAAAGGGATAGAATCCTCCTTCAAAGGGATAGCTACTCCTAACAAGGGATTAGCTCCTGCTCTTTTGAGATGCATGAACCACTTTGGAGCGAACAATCCACGTCAAAATTCCTTCTAGAAACCTCTAGAATTAACCCAAAGTGAGTTTTTTAAGATAAAAATTGCGCCTTTTGACTTTCACATGAGTACGCACCCTCCCCTTTACATACAGAGCATATAAGTACACAGGTATTCTGAATAAAAGGTGTGGGCCCGCACGCAAAAGTGAGAGAAAGTGCGGAACTAGAGTTACATTGCTTTTTTGATGTCTTTCTCTCATTTCCAAAGCTTGTTTTGAAGAGATGAGGTATGAGACTTGCTTAGGAGGCTGGTATAGGTGGTGATAAACCCATACCGACTGCAAATAATCAAGGTGACGATATGTTTGTATAACACCTGCTAGAAGGGATACATATTTATACACAATCAAAGAAACATGAAGATAGTCTCCATAGCCAGAGTTGCAAGCGGATTGCAAAATAAATCTCGAATGAAAAATAGATAAAGACAAGCGCTGTGCGAAAAAACGAATCAAGTTAATGCATAAAAATAAATAAACCTATGTGGGAAGGAATTAGAGATTCTATTTGAGGATTAAAGTAACAACCCTTAAATCATTGACATAGTAGATTTCACCATAAAACAAACGATATATATATAGCTACCTATATATATATATATTCTTAGAAGGATTACAAACCCTCTTTGAGTAAAGAGGTCTCGGTGGAAAAAGATTTCGAAATTCAAAATTACAACTAAGTCGATCTGTAGAGCTTCAAAATACAATAAACTAATGACCATGAACCCAAAGCTTGAGAAGCAGGTCAAGGGAATTTTCTAACTGAAGCAGATAAAAGACACAGTCACAGGGTCTTCATAACAGGTCCCAGATAACTGCTTACAAAAATAACATAAACCATAAAAATCCTAGCCAAAAGACCGATGTAAGAACAAGATAAGCCTCAGGAGCTATAGCTCTAGAACAGGGAAAATTATGGAGTAAAACCACATACCCGGAGGCCAGACATAGTATCAATACAAATCCTTGACCGGATTTTGAGAGGAAGGCGTAGAGATTTCAATCTTGAAAGGCTAAGAAAACTTCTGGCAAAACCTATTAAATCAACAAGTGAGATCTCATTAACCTCTGTAAATATTCAAAAAAAAAATACACAGTATATACTTAACCAATTGGAGACAGAATTCCTTACCTAGCCAAGGTTGTGGCATGCGCGCCTCTTCCACAACATTGAGGAACCAACATGGCATGTTGTGAACCTGAGAATCTAGATAAACGTTAAAGCATGAGCAAGGCATTACAAGTAAATAAATTAATCAATCTTATGTTAATAAGTTTCGACTTTGGGTAAGAAAACTAAAGTTGAAGCTCGAAAGGCTAAGAAGTCTGTCGCTAGAAGACTTAACATCAACAATGAAACATAGATGGCATGAAATAAGGATAAGTGTTCCCTCACCACCGTAGGATGACCTCTTTCTGGATGAGTGCATTGGGCCTTTGAAATACTTCAAATGGCCGATTTCTATTAACATGGAGAAATGCAGCAATACTGTGAAATTCCATCAAAACATAGTTCATTTCGAACTTCAAAAGCCCTCAAATATGGTCTATTCCTCTATCGGGCCTACCCTTAATTGCTATCTCAAGTTTCTTTGACTTTGTTTCCAAGGTATTCTTTTATGTTTTGAAATACATTAAAAAACACTAAAAATCCTAAAAAAATGGCTTTGGCGGATCTGAAATATTATGTATTTTCATTCCCGAATCCCTTTGGGTTCAGGTTTTATCACATCGGGGATGTCACTTTATATTTTGTTAAATAACAAAATATGCGAAAATACATTAACAAATTCCTTTTGGCGGATCTCAACATCTATGCAATAATTCCTATATAGCTATCGGGTCTAGCTAATGGCATCGCACATATACATGTATCAAGGCCCCTCTCCGTAATGTTTCCCTGATTGTGATCTGCCGATGCGATTGATTGCAATCGCATATCACTCATGCCCCGGGCCCATTGTGAGCGCTCTGTTGTGTTGTCTGATAGTGATCCTGCGATGTAACATGGGCCGTCGATCTACGCGCTTGATCGATGGTCCTAGTTGACTCCGTCGATTGCCATTGCAAGTTTATATGGTCTGCCCTCAATCCGTCGATTGCCACCACCAATTGTGACCCGCTGATTAGATTTGGACCGTTGATCGTCCAGATCTGATGGTTGTTGTCCATTTCATTGTTTAGACCTCCTATATTCAGTTTTTTTAATGTTTCCTTGGGTTTTTTCCTCATGATAGTGTTTTTTCGCCATTCTAAGGGTTCTTCTCCTTTGATGGTTTTGATCTTTGGCATGATTTTACTAGCTTTTGAAGACTTAGAGAGAATATATGGATCCATTTGGATCAGGACCCGATGCAATTATATATGCGAGAGTAATCTTTTGAATTTTGGCTTATGGCCAAAGTGGAGCAGAGGAGATGTGGCCATTGGAGCTGAGACAGGGGACATTTTCGCTAAAAATAGTAGCACTGCACCTCAGGGGCTAACACTAGCTCCTTCTGGGGATGAAAGCCTCCCTATGAGGTTTCAAGAACCACAAACCAATTCCCTTTTTGTAAAACCAAAATAAAATCTATCTACAAGTGTTCCATTGGGCATGGAGTTTATTTTGCATAGAAAATAAAAGCTAAAAAACATATTTACAATATCAAGGCTTTAAAGCCTTAAATGAAATAAAGTTTCAAGAACCTCCCATTAACTGGGCCACCAAAAACATCTTCTCCTTTTAGACTGTGCAGAATAAAGGTATTGTTCTGCTGAATTTGAGTGATGACAAACAGACCTGTCCATAAGGAGTCAAAATTACCATGATTCCCTTTCTTTTCCTTCAATACATCCCATTTGAGAACCCAGTCACCAACTTGGAAATTGTTCACTTTTACCTTCCTGTCAAAGGCTTCTTTGATTTTCTTCTGATGAAATTTTGACTTCTCAACCAGCTACTCTCTAATTTGCTGTAATTGAACAAGGTTATTCATTCTCCTCACCATGTCATTTGTTACATCATGTTCTTCTTGAAATAATTTGGCCACTAGGAGAATTAGTTGGATAGTAAAAACAACATTAGTGCCATAAACTAGCTTAAATGGAGAATTTCCTATGGACTTCTTCTCGGTAACTCTGTCAACCCACAGTGCAATCTTCAACTTGGAATGCCAACTCTTTCTGTTGTCCTCCAACAGTTTTTTGATTATCCTTACAAAACTCTTGTTAGATGATTCTGCAAGGCCATTGCCTTGAGAATAATATGAGGTAGAATGCACCAATTGAATGCCCATGGATTCACACATGTCCACCAATTCGTCTGCCCTGAAAGTTGTTGCATTATCAGTGACTAGTTTGGTTGGGAAACCAAATCTAGTAAAAATATTTTCATTCAAGAACTTTATGATAACCTGATGATTAGCATTTTTATTAGGTATGACCTCAATCCATTTAGTGAAATAATCAGTGGCTACCAAGATCCATATGTGTTGTCCACTGGAATGTGGATTAATCTCACCTATGAAGTCCAAGCCCCACTGTTGGAAGGGACCATTGACGTGTATTGGCTTCAAAGGTAGAGATTTTAGCTGCTATCTTCCTGCAAACCTCTGACATTGGTCACAAGATTTCATAAAAAAAAAACACATCAGAGAACATAGTAGGCCAATAATACCCAACTCTCAGGATTGTGTGGGTTGTGTTTTTCCAATAATGATTCCCTCCACAGATGCTAGAATGGAACTGGTGCATGACTTCCACAAATTGTCCTTTATCTAAACATCTCAAGAGGATTCGTGATGGGTCTTTGCAATAAAGCATGTTTTTATTAATGCAGAATTTGGTTGATCTGGGCTTAATGGCCTAGGCTTGAGTTGAGCTAAGCACTTTAGGGACTTCTAGCTTATGAAAAAAATGAACTATACTAGAATATCATTCACAGGGGGCTAGATTTTTAGCCAAAGGCTGATTCTGCTCTTGCTCTTCTGCTACTTCCTCTGTCTGCTCATCACCTGAATTTGAACCCATGCAATTGATGTCTAACAAACTGCAATTTTCCTCAACCATAAGTTTAGCCAAGCCCTGGCCTTTGACAAGCTTTGTGGGCTTCACCTCTATGTTAAACTCTATGAATTTTGCAATCCATTTATCTCTCTTTTCATCAATATTTGGTTGAGTTACGACATCTTGTACTGAGGTTGAGGGTACATATGCAACCAATTTGGAATGCAAAATATAAATTTTGAATTCCTTTGAAGATTTTATGAGAGCATAAGCTTGTTTTTCAATAAGGTCATACATTAGTTCAGCATCCCTCACAGTTTTGCTAAAAAAGGCCACAGGGTGCTCTACACCTTCATCATTTTCCTGCAACAGAACTGCTGCAAGTGTATCATAAGAGGCAAAAGAGAAGATATAAGGCTCCTTGGTGTAGTCTGGGCTGATTAGAGTGGGAGATTCCATGATAGCTTATTTTATGGCTTCAAAAGAGCTTCTTGCAACATCCATGCATTTTATTTATGATCCTTTCTTCAGCATGGAAGTGATGTGGTTCACTAGTTCTGCAAAGTTTGGAATGAACCTCCTTACAAAGCTAATCTTACCCAGGAAGGATTGAATGTCCCTTTTTCACCTTGAGATGGACAATGTTTGAATTTCTTGAACTCTTGTTGGAAAAGACTTTTATGTCATCTAGGTAAATAAGGACAAACTTGTCCTTCTCTCCCATAAAGGCTATGTCCATGGCCCTCTGAAAAGTAGCCCCAACATTCATTAGTTCGAAAGGCATCTTGGAGTACATGAAAGTGCCCCAAGGAGTAGTCAAGGCAGTCTTTTCCCGATCTTCTAGACGTACAACAATCTGACTGTAACCTAAAAATCCATCAAGGAAATACATGACTCTAGCTCCTTACACTTTTTGTCGCAAGTGTTCCATCTTAGGCAGGGGGTAGTTGTCTTTTTTACAACATTTGTTCAGATTCTTGAAGTCAACACAAAGCTTGATTTTTCCATTCTTCTTTCTTACTACCACAAGGTTAGATATCCACTTTGAATACCTTAGGGGAACTATGATCTTGGAATCCAATAGCTTCTTGATTTCCTTTTCAATCAAAGGCAATAAGAGAGGGTTGATAGGTCTTAATTTCTGCTTAAAAGGGATGGCATTCTTCTCCACTAGAATATTATGTTGAATGATGTTAGCGTCATAGGTCTTAAGATCACCTTATTCCCAAGCAAAAATATCAGCAAATTGTTTCATCATGGTGCAATACTTGGAACTCTGGGTAGAAGACAAGTGAGTGGACAAATTTATGTACTTTGGATGGGTTAGACTCCCTACATTATATTTATGAATAGCAAACTCATTTTCTTTTTTGGCAAGCTTATAAGGTACATCATTATGATCAAACAGCTTCTCTAGGGGCACCAATCCTTCGGGTATATGGTTACTAAGTAGCTGAACAATGCTATCTTGACCAATCTCGTCCTTTAGCTTGGACTGGTTGCATTCTTCCATTGTTTCATTTTCTTGGTCGATGTGCATTTCAAAAAATTCATCAACAACTTGTAAAAGCCTATTAATTTCATCATCATCTTCAAAAACTTTCCAGTATTTGACATTGTCAGGAAGAGATGGTCTATATTTCACCTGAACTTCATAAGTCAATTTAGGAGGCAGACGAGGAATAAATGTGCTAGTAGACACAACCACGGAATCAAAAATTTGGTTCTTCATTCTCGAGATGTAAGAAATGCTGAAAATATTAAAAGAGGCCTTGAGCTTCCATACCTCATCTCTATATGCTTTCATCCTTGGATGCTTTTCTTGGAAAGTTTTGTTGACCTGTTGAATGATAAGGTATATGTCTCCAAACACTTTCAGACCTTTGATGCTCATTTCTTTAGCAGCATTTAAGCCCAATATCAAGGCTTCATTTTCTTCTATGTTATTTGTGACCTGAAAAGTTAATTTGAAAGATAAATGAATGCATTCTTCTGTGGGGGACACCAGGATTACACCTACCCCTACAACTTCCTTAGAGAAAGCTCCATCAAAGAACAAGTACCAAATATGTGGGCCCTCTTCCTCTATGATCTGGCGATCTGGTTTCTTAAGGTGTGTGGAGGCCAATTAGGATTCTTGAATCTGAAGAATACTAATTCCAAAATCAATGTCGACAGCATAGATGGGATGATTAGTGGAATTTCTTTCATCATTGATGATATAATCCAACTGCGATTCTCTGTATAATCTCCTGTTGTCACCCCCAAAAACTGGGACAATAGCATAAGACAGATCATTTTGTAATGTTCCACCTAATCTATTGATCCAACCTTTGGAAAGAAACATGCCAAACTTTGGGGGTACATCTACTACCACAATATCCATCATCATGCTCTTCATGGGCAGCTAAGACAAAGTGATGGCTAGGTCCTTGTTTAATCCCAAACATTTCACTTTCCTAGAGTCAAAAGAAAATAGGTCATGATTAGGTTTTGTAATGTCAAGACCCAACTCATCCATGATAGCTTTGGGCATTAGATTATGGCTGGCTTCAGTGTCCAGAAGGAGTTTGTGAAGGATTTTATCAGGAATAGTCATAGAGACATAGAATGATAGGGAGCTGTCATCATAATTTTCAATCATTGGGCTGAGAACACCAGCTGGTTTGTCATCTTGCAGATTTAAATAGTCAGTGGAGGCTTGGATTGCATTAGGCTCAAGGGTCTCAAGGATAGATCTCTTGAAGGACTCATTCTTGACTAGTTCAATTAGTGGTATAGGTATTCTTAGCTTCTAAATTTCCTATTGAAAACCGAAAGGAGAAGGAGAGTTGTCAAGGCCTCTTATCTTGTGAGCTGGAGCTTTGAGGATGATGGGATCAACTGTCGGTCACTTCTACTTATTAGCTTGTTGTATTGCATGGCCAAAAACTCTCTGAATAGGAGTTTCCTAGGCATTATTCATCTTCGACCTCACATTATATATGTGCTAAGCAACAATTTATATAATAACTTCACCATCCCATTCTTGGTTGATCTAGTGAATGAATAATGACTTTTCGTAGGCAGCTGAGCTCAAAGAGGAGGCACTACCTTTGACTTCAAAACAATGGATCTCATCATCTTCTTCAAACTGCTCTTCTTCCATGACTACATTCTGGAAAGGGGTCTTCACCCTTTGGTCTTCATTGGCATCTTTTCTTCTTTGCAAAATATGCAATTGCTCATTAGCTCTTCTATATGGATTTGGATTTATAGGAGTAAAGGTATTAGGAACTCTTCCTTTCTCAGAGTGCTGCTCAACCTTTAATTTGGAGATTTTAGAGGCTAATGACTCTATCATCTTGGTCATTTTATCTATCCTGGGATCTGAAGATGATGAAGACTTGCCCCTCCGTCTCCTTCTATCAAAACTTCCCTTTAGCTTCTGTGCAACCATGATGTTTGATTCTACTTCCAAGGTTGCATCCTGCATATCAGCCAAAGTAGCACATCACCTGTCCCTCAATAGTAGATAGAAGTCAGAATCAAAGGCATTGGCATAAGTGAGTTTAGTAGAGGTAGTGGTGGGTTTTACTTCAGCTGGTATCTTGTTGTACATGCGGTTAAACCTCTTATTAAAATCAGACAACAACTCACCATTTTCCCTCTTTAATTTCCTGAACTCCGTCTAGTAGTAGAGTAGATCCTTATTATCCCTCCAATTCTTTAGGAATGCATCATCTAAAGCCTCAATATCTAATAGATACTTTGGGGCTAGTTCTTTGAACCATTTCCTAGCCTCTCCATCTAGACTTTGCATAAAGACTCTCATCAATACATCGTCTTCCCTAATGTCTAGGTTATCAGCATAGCTATAGAATGATTCAAGATGTTCCTCAACTGTAACACCTTCAGTCGCAGTGAATTTAGGCCTATACTTTGATATTCCCGAGTAGGCATGGCATTCAAAGGGGTGGGCAGTACTAGAGGTCCATACATAGTAGTTATGATTCTTTCCATTTGGTAGGTGCTTGTGGTCTTGCCATAGCTGTGGTGGCTATAAGGGTACTAGAAATATGAATGAAAGGGGGTTGAGGGGTGACTGATAAGACAAAAGGGGTATGAGGGATAGGAGGAGAGGTTTCCTTTGGGCTGGAAACAAAAGGAGAACCTAAAGAATAAGGATCTCTATGAATTTTTGAGATTTTTTCTTCACTGCTAGTATTAGATGCTATACTCTCAACATGTATTTGTTCTATTACAAGATTTTCTTGAAGAGATATAGAATATTGTTTAGAGCTACCTGAACCTGATGCTCCTTTCTGCAACACCTTTCTTTCTTTGATGATTTTCTCATGGTCAAATACTGGGTCAGCTTGTGGCTTTTGAGGATTTCTCTGAGTATGCCTCACAAACTGAGCCAGAACTATCAAGTGGAGTCGCCAAGAGGTTCATCCTTCAGTAGAGTTTCCAGATAGATGATTACAACCGAAAAAGTACCCAGACTTTGTCTATCATCAAAGTTGGATCTGTGTCGTCTCCCAGGGAAGTTGAGCTTTAGTCTCCTCTCCCCCGCAATGGCCCCAATTATGTTATCACTCTAGGAAGCTCTCCTAGGCTGTAGCTGAGAGATGCCTGGTAACATATAAATCTTCAATATTGTTCACTGAACTATTGGAATGGATGATGGTTTGGATCAAATCAGATGATTGTTTCAACTCTATTTTCACTCAAGACATGCATGAACACCCTCAACTTTACAAGGCTTTAGATCACTAATCCTCAATAGTTTGTAGATTCAATGGATAGATGGAGAATATTGACTGTACCGGCAATTGCATACATAAACACATATGAATGGCTAGCTAAAGGAAGTAAATGAAGCTTGCAAATCTAATTTATCAATGCAGAGATAACATGACAGTTATCAGGCATTAGACACAGAAGAAAACATGAATAACCTATTCAAGTGCAAGCTTAGAACATAAGAGAAAATGGGAATTGAACATGTAACAACAAAAGAAGCTTATATTGCTGAAATGAAGATGAGAAGCCAGAGTAGCAGAGTATCCACAGTCTCCAAAAGTTGAACCCCTCATACTTCTAACTTTCAGCCATTTATAGGATTTTTTACAATGCTACTGGGCTCTCAAAGGCTTGAAGTGTCTTAATCTATCCTCTCTGCCTTTTCAACGACTTGATGCCATGACTAGACACACATGAGCTCGGAGGTTTCTTTTCTAACAGTAGAGTAATCGCATTCTTGTAATTTCTTGCGCTGTCAGGGAGCTCGCTCATGCTAGCGATGCTCCATGATCACTTCTATTGGTTTTTGATGTTTCGTGGTGTGGCTTTTTATCCCTCTGGTCTCTATCTCTCGGCCTCTGTCCGGATGAGTGCATCGGGCGTTTGAAATCCTTTAAATGGCTGCTTTCTATTAACACGGAGAAATGATGAAATAATGTGAAATTCCACCAAAACACAGTTCATTTCGGACTTCAAAAGCCCTCAAATATGGTATATTCCTTTATCGAGTCCACCCTTAATCACTATCACAAGTTGCTTCAGCTTTGTTTCCAAGGTTTCCTTTCATATTTTGAAATATGTTAAAAAACACTAGAAAACCTGAAAAAATGGCTTCAGCGGATCTGAAATATTATGTATTTCCATTCGCAAACCCCTTCGGGTTCAGGTTTTATCGCATCGGTGCTATCCCTTTATATTTTGTTAAATAACAAAATATGTGAAAATACATTAACAAATGCCTTTTGATAGATCCGAAAATATATGAAATAATGCCTATATAGCCATCAGGTCCGACTAATTGCATTGCACATATACATGTATAAAGGCCCCTCTCCATAATGTTTCCCCGATTGCGATCTGCCGATGTGATTGATCACAATCGCATATCACTCATGCCCCAGGCCCATGGTGAGTGCTCTATAGTGTTCTCCTATAGCGATCCTGCGATAAAACATGGGCCATCGATCTGCATGCTTGATCGACAATCCTACTTGACTCCGCCAGTTGCCATCGCAAATTTCATATGGTTCGCCCTCAATCCACTGATTGCCACCACTGATTGTGACCCGTTGATAAAATATAGACCATTGATCAGCCACATTTGATGACTGCTATGCATTTCACTATTCAGAGCTACTATACTCAATTTTTTCAATGTTTCCTTGGGTTTTTGCCTCCCGATAGTGTTTTTTTTCCATTCTAACGGTTCTTCTCCTACGATGGTTTTGATCTTTGGCATGATTTTACTAGCTTTTGATGACTTAGAGAGCATATCTAGATCCATTTGGATTGGGACCTGATGCAATTATATATGCGAGAGTAAACTTTTGAAGTCTAGCTTATGGCCAAAACAGAGCAGAGGAGATGTGGCTATTGGATCTGACATAGGGGACATTTCTACTAAAAATAGTAGCACTGCACCTCAAGGGCTAACAACGACCACTAGAAAATATACAGTGATGAGAAGATCTATATCCAAAAAAAAAAAAGAATCAGAAAATTTTATTACTGAAACCGACGAATTTTTTTTACATAGGGGCATAACTTAGGGGTTTATTGTGTGGTCAACAACCTAGACAAGTATTAAAAATGAAAACCACAAGTAGCCAGAGCTACATCAGTAAATGATATAAAATAGGCAAAGCTACCTTCCCAAGGAAAGGAAACATGACCAATATATGTGTATATATGTTTCTATGTTATCATATGAATTTTTTCTACTATTAGACCTTATAGTATAACGATAAGGGATCTGTGATATATACTAAGGAGTTGAAGTGAGAAAAATAAGAAGAATTTAACTATAATGAAGAAAGAGTTCTGAAATCATCCGCAAGATTCATAACTAATTAAAAAGAAAGAGATTAGCTAAATAAGAGAAATATAAACTGAGTCGATAAATCCTTATGAATAATTTATATCTCATTCCTCATTCGAATGATTCAGGACGTGAAACTAAAACCCTGCTAGAAGGGATACATCTTTATACACAAGACAAGAAATATGAAGATAGTATCCATAGCTAGAGTTGTAGGTGGATTCCATAGTAAATCTCAAACGAAAAATAGATAAAGATAAGCAGAGTGTGAAACAATGAATCAAGTTAATGCATACAAATAAATAAACCTCTCTAGGAAGGAATTACAGAGTCTATTTGAGGATTAAATTAACAACCTTTAAATTGTTGACACAATATATTTCACCATAAAAAAAACAATATATATATTCTTAGAAATATTACAAACCCTCTTTCGGTAAAGAGGTCTCGGTGGAAAAGAAAATATGAAATTCAAAATTACAACTAAGCTGATCTGTAGAGCTTCAAAATACAATAAAATAATGGCCATGAACCCAGAACCTAAGAAGTAGGTCAAGGTACTTTTCTATATGAAGCACATAAAAGACACAATCACATGGTCTTCATAATGGAGCCTGGATAACTACTTACATCAATAACATAAACCACA
>APFE031575377.1:320242-429860 GCA_000404065.3 Pinus taeda | reverse complement strand
GAACATGGAGATCAATGAAAAGGCTGCGGAATTGCTGAATGGCTACGGAATTGCCAGACAGCTGCGGAAACTCTGTGCATATGTCAAAATCTAGACAAACAGTCAAACATTTAGCAAAGTCAACCAATCATGCTTAAAGACATCAAATGTAATGATCTGGGTAAGTTTATGAGGAAAATAGGGCAAAAGAGAGGGATAAGTGAGGAAAAGTTGTAGGTAATGATGGATAATTAGGTGCAAGTTAGAGGCTCTACAGTTCTGCATAGACTTCTTGTAGAGATGTTCCCGTGCCAAAGCCTCCCTCATCCGAGTTGGAGTGTGATATTCTCGAATTTTGAGGCTATGGGACAATGTGTTCCACCTACAGGTGCAAGCATGAACACAATTGTCCCCTAGTAACATCTCCATATCCTCGAAGTGTGCTATGGCCTGGGCCTGACGATCCATGTACTCTAATAAACCCTGAGAATTGGTTGCTAGGTGCCTGTGAGCGGATATCAGTGCTGTGGGGTCCCCTGGCTCTGCTCTAATCAGCAGTGGCTCATGTAACTCCCGGTCCATGGCATTCCTGACCTCAGCTTCTCTCTTCTCTTCGTGGTTTAACCATGAGGTCATTGCCATCAGCTGCATGTCCCCTACTGCTGTGTTGGGGTCCCACGAAGTGATGTTTGGAAGGGCCAAATTATGGAGGTAAAACTCTGAAAGCTTGGCCTTATCTTCCGATGAACAAGTGTTACATAAATCTGTGAACTGCTGGGGGTTTTGGATGTGAGAGATACCCCTCTGTGCCAACGTATTGATTTGGAACTACAGCCACTGGTCCCTTAGGTACAGGCCATAAGATTTGGTCGGCTGCCTACATTGCAGTGCTTCCATTGCCCAACTGGCCATGCAGGCCAATTATGCCTCCTTTTCTTGCACCTGCTGCTTTAGGGATTGTATCTCCATATCTGCCTGTAGTCCCCTTTCCTGTAGCTGCTGGTTGAATTCCTCAAGATCAGCTTTCATCTCTTCTTTTCCTTGAGGCTCTGCTAAGGGATCCTTGGCTGTCGTGTCCTTTTCTTTCCTCTGTCCCTGCAGCTGGATCTGTTGTCTGAGCAGCTCATTCTCTTCTCTTAACTTGGCTTGCTGGGAGCTTTCCACATGCCTTACTCTTGCCAACTCCCTTTGTGCTTCCCTGAGCCTTTCCTCTAGAGGTCCTATATCTGCTACCCCCTTAGATTTAGCGATCCTCATCCACGTGTGGGTTCGTACCCGTTCTTCCTCTAGTGCTAAAAATAGTGGCACTGTGAACTTTTGGGGAATAATTTTGTCGGCCTCCAAAAAGTTATAATAAGAGCCCAAGTTTGGCTGGGGGCTTGGTTCCATGATAACATCGGCTTTCTCCTCCTTTGGTGGTGACTTGGCTGCTCCCTCCTCCTCTTGTGGTGACTCGGCTGCTTTCTCCTCCATCTGCTCAGTTTCTTTCAGCCTAGCTAAAGTTTCCTGTAGAATAGCCTCAGCATCCTGTAGAGAGACTTCTGAGCTTAATTTTTCCATTCTGTCCCTCCATGAGCATGTTTTTGGGCTCCCCCGCTCATAAGTAATGGATGCTTTGGAGGGGGATTTATCCCTTGGTGTGGTAGGGGTATCCACGATGGTGATCGGTTCTTTTGATGGAGGCTAGGGTCTGCCAGTGTTAATCCTTACACTCCTTCTTGCTTTGAAATATAGAGGAGTCTCCCTCTTTCATTTTTCTTTTGGCTTGGGAGAGGTACTTAGGGCGGCCAGCATAGCTGCTGCCTCCCTAGCTAGGATTTTGGTCTACTTCTCCTTTTGTTGTCCTCCTTTCGGACTTCCTGTAGAAAGTCCTATAGCGGTTGCTTTCTGACTTCCTGCAGAAGCCGGTTTCAGCTGTCCTATAGAAATACTCTGCTGCTTTCCTGTAGAAGCCGAGGGCACTATTTTAGCCTGCTTGGCCGAGGGGACTTTTTCTTTTATCTTGGCTGAGGTTGCCTTAGGGGTGCCCTTACTGTCTTGGACTTTCTCAGTCCGTTCTGCCCTGCTCTATAGTCGTTTCTCCCTGGGCGTTGGTGTAATCCCATCATCCCCTGTTTTGGCAACTTGCCCTGTTGCTGGTGTTCCTTTTTGCTCCTTCTTTAGTGTTTTGCCAGGGGTGTCTTGTTTTTTAACTTTCTTCTCGGCCTGAGTAGGCTCCTTCTCCTCACTGCTAGAAGAAGTGAGCTCCTCGGCTAAGACTCGGATGTCATCGTCCTTCGACATATTCCGGAAAATTTCCCAAGAGAGAGGGACAGTGAAAGTGTGGAGTGCATCTTCCACGAGGAGCTTAATAAGCCCATGATGAGCTAGCTGGTCTGGTGTCCCCTCTCTGAGTTTGGTGGCACATTCAGTCATGGACAGCAGGAGGAAATAAGGAATGCTCAATTTTTGTTCTGAGGGTAGGTCCACGTGGTGTCTGAGTTCTGTGAGCAACCAAAAATGATAACCATATACGATGCTAAATCGCCCCTTGCACGTGATATACTTCATAATTTGGAGGCTCACTTCACTCCAGAGCGGTTGTAGGGTAGTCCTCCGAACTCCGTTCTTATCTTCTAAGAATTGTTCTTCTGGCAAGAAGAATTCTTCCTTAGCCTTCCAACCCAGCTTCCTCTCCTCCTTATCCCAAGGCATCCACATTGGAAGATCAGTCACCCTGCTGATGAGCTGTGGGGTGCGTCTGAGGGTCAGTCCTCCGAAATTGATGACGACCAATGTTTTTGACTTCAGCTTTAGGGACCGAAGGAATTCTTCCGTAATTTCATTGTCGTGCCTTTGGAGCTTGTCACAAAATGACATCCATTGTGCATGGAAAAACAGGTCTACCACCTCAGGGGTTTCCCGTAATTTCTTTGAGTCTTAAGGTTCTTTTCGAATGAACCCACCCGGCATGGTAAAACTCTGTGTTTGCTCTCCTGTTCACGTAGACTGGGAATTCTGGGTGGACTCCCTCCTCAAAGCGTAAAAAATATACCTTTGGTTGATTACCCTGTGCTAAATTTGCCTGCTCACATATACAGAAGGAGAATTTCGGGAATTTTCACTCGGAGCATAGAGCTACGTCTCCGTTACACACATAGCCGCATAAAATTTACAATTTTAACAGGGTATCACTTTCTACAGGAGGGAGTTTTCATTCATGCGTGGAGAAAATTGCTCATGCAGATTACTACGACGATTTCGACAGCGACATATATAAAAAACCAAATAGAATTTCACTTAAATTTCCCTACCCCCTTTACTATGTCGAATTCACCACCTTTAGATTTTTTTTTTGCATGGGGAGGTTAAGTTTTTCCTACCTCACCGAAATTTTCCACCCTCGACGTGAACAGTCTGCACTGCTTCGGATGTCGTGTTTCCTATAGCGCAACTTCCTGTAGAAGTTGTTCTCAGCTTCCGGAGGAGGTTATGGTAGCGCAGGACCAATCTGAGTGGTAGCAGGACGTTTGAATAGGTCGAAAACTTCAAGTTAACCACTTGCAGAGGAGGAGGACGCACATTCGGCTGGAAAACAGTTGTGTTCATAAATGACTGCAGTGCATCATAAGTATCAACCGGCCGATTTCGAATCGCTGTGGAATTCATGGCGCGGGGGTGAGTTGTCCCTGATGATTTGTTGGCCGACGTCACTACAATCATCCCCTAGCATGCCCCTGACAACCGAATTCTTCCCTCTGGATTTACCACCGCCATTCTCGTCATACCTCCACTTCTCCCCGACTGGACACTTCCCACGTGCCAATTATCCACCCATTCGGCATAATCAATCCAGTTCAGATCCTACGAGCCCGCTTGACTGGCTATGATGGCCAGTTGAGTGGCAACCAGCCTTGTTCAATCCGCCCATTTTCACAGTCGTGCATATTCAGAGTATAGCTTATGCAATTGGACGAAATAAGGTTAGGCACTTACCTGTGCGGCCGTGGACGTGGCTTTTTCCAGGTTTCAAGATGAGGGATGCTGGATCTACGTGTTGTTGCGTCGTGTTCAAGTGCTGGAGCTTCCCTACATTGGCTACTGCTGGTTGTGAGTCTTGGAGACCCGTTCCTCTGGTGGCGAAGATGGCATGCACCAGTTCTGTGAGCTGCTGGTGTCTTCGTGGTAGGTACTCCAGCTAGATCAGCGACTATAGGATTCTTATAGGACATCCTGTAGCCGTTTCTCCTCCTAGGGTTCATGCTCACATAATTCGAGTCACGTTGCATAGGTGAAAGGTCCTGAGGTTGCCTAAACAGGTGAGTGCTCGAGCCTCAGAAAACCTTATTTTTTAGATTAAAAAACACAATTTTCCTTATTTGAAAAACAGAGTTCTAGCTGCATGTGCAGGTATGCTTGCTCAGATTGGAGTGGTGATGGTGAAAAGAGGTGAAGCGAATGGAGGATGGAAGAAAAGGGTGGTTGCATGCCTCCTCAGCTGACTTCAAGCTCCAAATCCTTCCCTGCAATCGATTCTGGCTCGTCCAAAAGTTCTACAGAAAGTTTCCTATAGAAATACAGAACTTCCTATAGAAAGTCCTGTAGCTTCCTGTAGAAGGCTGAACCATGACCCGATTGTGCCCAATCTTTGGAAAAATGAGCGTTCATGGTGGCTGTGCATGAGAGGTTGTCTGGTAGCTTGATAAGGACCCTTTTCCTCGAGTTGAGAGTCCTCCTTTGGTGCTCTGTATACCTGCAACCTACAACACCTTCAGAGATCAGCTAGTTTTTTTCTTTTTTCCCTTTTTGTTTCTCTTTTCTTTTTTCTTTTTTTTCTCTTTTTTTCTTTT
The DNA here is from genome assembly GCA_000404065.3 of Pinus taeda. Classification (NCBI taxonomy): domain Eukaryota; kingdom Viridiplantae; phylum Streptophyta; class Pinopsida; order Pinales; family Pinaceae; genus Pinus; species Pinus taeda. The sequence goes on along the minus strand of APFE031575377.1, from coordinate 425,052 downwards.
TTTTTCTTTTAAGATACAGCAAGGGCGCCTCAATGAGGTTTTCACCCCTACCACCTGCCTTGGGTGCCTTAAAAAGGTTTTCACCCAAGGATCTTTTTATTCCCATTCTTTTTTTTTTAGAGAGACAGCAGGAGCACCTCAATGAGGTTTTCACTCCTACCATCTGCCGTGGGTGCCTTAGAAAGGTTTTCACCCAAGGATATTTTTTATTGAATTTTTTTTTTTGAATATAAAATGATGCTCAGGGTGTGCCCAAAACAGAGGCAGAACCCTTCTCTATGACCAACACTGAATTTTCCATAGTTTTGACGAACTCTTGCCTCGAAAGAGGTTTCCTGTAGATCTTTAGTCGATTCCCATTGACGAGCATGGGGATGGCTTCTTCATAAATAGTCTAGATAAGGACGGAACCATTGGCATTACACTTTTCCACTGCATATGGTCCTAGCTACCTCGTTCTCAACTTCCCTTTGAAATCCTTATGTCTAGAATCATATAGTAGCGCCCAATCTCCCAGCTGGAATTGTTTGTCATTGAGGTGCCGGTCATGCCACACCTTCCTCTGAAGTTGAGTCACTTCTGAGTGGAGGAGGGCCTGCATTCAAAGTTCATCTAACCCATTCAGTTGCATTAACCTTTCTTGTTGAGCATGGCTGAGATCTAGGTCCAGCTGAGCTACCATCCTCAATGTGTTGTATTCGAACTCGATTGACAGCAAAGCTCTCTTCCCATAGACCAACTCATAGGGTGTGAAACTGGTTGTGGTCTTCCAAGTGGTGTTGTAGGCCAAAGTGGCCTCAACCAGGCGATCTGCCCAATCCCTTCTGCTACTGCTCACCACCTTAGTCAAGATCCCCTCTAATGCTCTGTTGGTGACTTCCACTTGCCAATTCACTTGAGGATGATATAGGGTGGAAGTCCTATGCTTGATTTTGTGATGAGCAAGCAGGTCTTCAATCAAATTGGAGGTGAACTCGCTTCCTTGATCGGTGACTAACTCCCTTGGGTAGCCAAATTTGTAGAAAATGTTTTCTCTTAAGAACTCGGCCACCTTTTCTTCTGTTGCTGCTTTGATTGCTTTGGTCTCTGCCCACTTTGTCAGATAATCTGTGCACACAATGATGTAAGAATTTTGCCTTGGAGGGTTGATAAGCACCACAAAGTCCATACCCCACTTCTCAAATGACTCAAGAGTCACTTGAGGTTGGAGAGGCATTTCGTCCCTTGGGGTTGGTTTCCCCATCCTTTGGCATCGGTCACATTGGCTGATATATCTTCTGACATCTTCATGAAGAGTGGGCCAATAGTAGCCTACCTGTAGAATTTTGAAGGCAGTCCTCTTGGCTGCAAAATTTCCTCCACAAGGCCCATCATGACAAGTTAGTAGGATGTCAAAGACTTCCTCCTCCCTTACACAACGCCTTAAGATCTGATCAGGGCCAAGTTTGAACAAGTTGCCCCCGATCCAAGTGAATGAGGCACTTTTTCTCACGATTCTGCTCTTGTCCTTTGAGGACAAGTGCAGAGGGAACTGTGCGGAGACCAGATAGTTGGCTATGTCAGTAAACCATGGGGAGAGTACTGAGATAGCAAATAGATGCTCATCTGGAATCTGGTCATCCACTGTTTCTTCTTCACCTACAGTCAAATTCACTCTAGACAAAAAGTCAGCAACAACATTTTCTTTACCTAGTTTGTCAACAATGGTCAAATCAAACTGCTGCAACAAAAGTAACCATCTAATAATATGAGCATTCACATCAGGCTTATTCATTAAATATCGGATTGCAGCATGGTCAATATGTACAAATGTTTGATAGCCAGTGATATAGCGTCAGAACTTGTTCAGGGAATGGACCACAGCCAGGAACTCTTTCTCAGTTACCGTATAGTTCATTTCCACCTTGGATAAGTTTTTGCTGACAAAGTATATAGCATATGGGAGTTTCTCTTCGACTTGTCCTAAGGCTGCCCCTATGGCTTTGTTCGAGGCATCAGTGTGGATGTGGAAAGGTAGGGCCCAGTTTGGGCCTCTCGGAATTGAAGCAGACACCAACTTATCCTTCAACTCATTCAGAGCCTTCTGGCAGTCATCCGACCATTTAAACTCAACATCTTTTGCTAAGAGGCCAAACAATGGCGAGGCTAGCTTACTAAAGTCTTTAATGAATCTGCGGTAATATCCTGCTAAGCCTAGGAAACTCCGGACATCCCTCACCTTTTGAGGAGGTGGGACCCTTTTGATGATAGCAACTTTATTGGGATCCACCTGTAACCCCTGGAAGAAAATGGTATGGCCTAACACAATCCCTTCAGTCATCAAGAACTCACATTTCGTAGGACTGAGGGACAGGTTCATCTCAATGCACTTGCTCAAAACTTTTCCCAGGTTGGACAAGGCTTCCTGGAAGCTAGAGCCGTAAGGAGTAAAGTCATCCATATAGATTTCTACCGAATCATGGACCAACTCGGCAAAGATGCTTAATACAGCCCTCTGGAAAGTGGCAGGGGCATTACATAGCCCAACGGAAAGGACATGGTAGGAAAAGGTACCCCATGGACAAGTGAAAGTGGTCTTATCTTGGTCCTCCGGGCTGATTTGGATCTGACTGTACCCGCTGAACCCATCTAGGAAAGAGAAAAACCTCTTCCCTGGCAGACCATCCAACACTTGATCTATGAAAGGTAAGGGGAAGTGCTCTTTCTTGGTGGATTTATTCAATTCTCTGTAGTCCACATAGATTCTCCATTTCCCATTTTTCTTGGGCACCAACACTAGAGGGGAAACCCATTCGCTATCCGAGATGGGGTAGATGAATCCTGCATCCAACAATTTTTGCACTTCTTCTTTAACAATGTCTTTTAGGGCCGGATTCATTCTCCTCTGAGGTTGCCTGACTGGTTCACAGTCCTCCTTCATCTAGATATGATGAGTACAAACTGAGGGATGGATTCCCTTCATTTCCTTGTAGCTCCAAGCAAAGGCCTCCAAATGGAGGGTCAAGAGGCTACACTCCACATTCTTGACTCTGGGGGTGGTCAGATTAGTGGCACCTAGGTCCACTAAAGCATTGGCCTGGGTGTCTTCCACCAATTCTTCCAAGGATAGCTCACTAGGGGGAGGATTTTGGATTAAGTTTTCAATCAAATCATCCTTGGTTGGAGGACCTCCCTTTCTGGCTTCCACTGTGCATAATGGTGCAGAGTAGACCTCATCCTCTTCTTCTTCTTCCAATTAGAGGGGTAAGTCATGTTCTAGCAGAGGTTGGGTAGGAGGGTATAGGACCAGCTGTTTGGACATAGGCCCATTTTTGATGGTCATGCTTCCAGCTCGGCAGCTGATGTAAGCATCTGCAGTGGCCAGCCAAGGCCTTCCCAAAATTAGGGGATATCCCGTGAGTTTTGCCTTAGGCTGGAGGACCTAAAAGTCCGCAGGGTATTCCCAGGAGTCAACAGAGACCAAGACATCCTCCACAATCCCTTTGGGAGTCACGGTGGAGTGGTCTACCAATTGCAGCACTATCAAGGTCTTCCTTAGGGAACTCTGAAGATTGAGCTTAAGCATGGTGTCCCTGGTCATCACATTGATGGCAGCCCCTAGATCAATCAGAGTGTGGGGTATAATGGTGCCATTGATGTGGACATCAACTATAGGGCTCCCAGGGTCCAAATACTTCGGACAGATTACTAGCCCCAACATGAGATCGGACAGTTGTCCTATGACATTGATGGTCAAGGCATCTTTCTTTCGCCTGCCTGGGTGCCTGAAACACTTCTCCTTAATCAATTTGTTGTATATCGGTACATATTTTATGGCCTGGAGAAGTGGAATTTTTACACACAACTGCTTGAGTTCTCCCAAAAGCTCATCCTCCTCTGGGTTGGGTTGTGTGGTCACTGTGAGTCGCTCAGGAAAGGATGGAATGGCTTGGGGTTCACTTTCCTGTTTCTCTTCCTCCTCTTCTAAGGGAGGAGGTTGGCATTCTGGAAGGACCTTCCCAAATTGCAGGTTGATCTCCTGGATCTCCACAGCATAGGTAGGGCATGTTGTCTCCCCAGTGTATACCTGCTGGTCCTGCCTGTTGTTGGGGTTTGGGCTCGGTTGAGTAGGCATCTGGGGTTGTCTTGGAGGAGCAAGAGGTAATGGTTGAGGTTGAGTTGGTGGTGGAGGCAAAATGGCGGGGGGAGGGTTGTATTGGGGCCTCCACCCCCAGTTGAGGTGCATTCCACTGAGGTTGCGGCTGGGCATGAGAGTGAAATGAGTGAGAAGGAGGTTGAGTTTGGTATGGAGATGGATAAGACTATGGAGGAGGTGCGGACCAGGAAGGATGAGCAGGGGGACCCCAAGAAGGCATATGAGCAGGTTGGTTGGGGTGATAATAAGCTTGGGATGACCCTTTCATTCCCAGCTGATAAGGTCTGGATCCATGAGGCCTCCTTTAGTTGAGGAAGTAGAGAGGTTCAGTAGCCACCTCGGTCCCTAGGTACATGGCTTTAAATCCAGGCAAGGTAGGGCATTGTTTGGTGGGATGGTCTTCCTCACACATGAAACATACCTTACTGAGTGTAATGGGCACTCATTCTTGGGGTGCTTCCTTATGCATCTAGGACAAAAAATGGCCAAAGCCCTCTCAGCTTCTTCTTTATTTTGCTGAATTCAGAAGGTATCAAGTTGCATGGCAATGGTCTGTCTCATTTCGCTCTTAAGGTCTTCCATCTGGTTAGCAAACTCATACTTGGAGAAAGAGGTACTAGCTGAGAGATGATTCCCCCTACCTCTCTTCTGGGCCGCCCTAGAATGGTTTCTAAACACGGTCTTTATGTCATCATAAGGTAGTTGGTAGATGTCTCCTCCAACCAGCAGGTTAAGGCTGTCCAGAAGGTCTTCAGGGACTCCTCGGAGCAGAACCAACTTCATAGATTCCGGGTCAAGTGTGCACCTAGCCCATTTATAACTGAGTTGGAACCTTTCCTCATAGTCTTCCAAAGATTCATCACTGCCCATGGTCATCTGAAAGATTTCTCCCTTAGTTTCCTTGGACCTACAGTACTCTTTGTACTTGGCGTTGAAAGCTTGTTGCATTTGAGCCCAAGTGGTGATACTGTTTCCAGGTAACCCCATGAACCAACGTAATGATGCATCCTTGAGGGTAGAGGGAAAGAGTTTCAGCTTTTGCTCATCCTCAGCATAGTCATAAGTTTGACAAAGGACAACAAACTCAAACAGGAAGGTATCAGGGTCCTCAATAGTCAGACAATGGAAACGAGGTAGCGCAGAGGGACTTATGTTTTTCATTTTCATGTCTCCATTGGTCTCTAGGATGGGAAAGGTGCCCTCTATTCTCTCGTCTTCTCTTCTACCGTTTCGGTTTTCAGCCATGGCTTCAGATGGAATGTTTCCTAACCCTTCTTCTGCTATAGGATCTTCGTATATCTCAGGAGGTTCACCTATAGGTTCTTCTAGCTCACTGTCACCAGAGAAAAGAGAAGGTTGACTCAGTGATGTGGTGGGGGTGTTGGGTAAGAATTTGTTGGTCTTATCTCTGTTCCTACGAGGCATGAAATGTAAAGACTTTTTCTTGCTTTTTGTATTCTTTCTTGTACCTGCAAAACTAAAATGGATTGAACTACAACTAACTGTCTTACTGAAATGAAAAATGCAGAATTGAAATGAAAGCAGGAAAGGATTAATCTATTTTGCTTAAATGAAATTGCGGAATTGAAATGCTAATTTACGCTTGCAGAATTGAAATGCGGAATTGAAATGCTAATTTACGCTTGCAGAATTGAAATGCTAATCTATGAAAGCAGGAAATGTCTACTTTACTTTTACGGAAAAGAAATGGCAGAATGGAAATGAAATAAACTACTTAGCAGAAGTTTGCAGTAGGAAATAGAAGAAAAGCAACAATCACCAATACTATGACGCTTCCCTAGAAATGACGCCAAAAAGATGGTGGGCTCCAGTATTGCAGCAATAATGCTGCAACTCTTGGGACTCCCTTCTTTACTTTTATCAACCCGGTTGTTCGTAACAAACTTGGAAGCGACGGTGTTGTATGCACAAGTACTAGCTCTTGCCGCAGCTGTCACTTGATCAGCTGGCACAAGTCCGCTAGGGGCTTTAGCCAACTTCTATGGTCTCTTAGAAGAAGCTTTTAATTGATGGATGAAATCTAACTCAAAGGAAGCTAATCTACTTGCGAAAAGCGACTGGAAAACTGAAGGAAAGCACAAACCCTAACAAACCCTAATTCTACCAGCTAGTCCTACTAATGTAAAAATGAGAGTGAAAACTACTGAAAGAGATGTCATTACTTCTATTAAGGTAAAAGACATGTGTTTAAACTACCTTGGTCCTAAGAAAGCATCTTTTTGTATTTTTGATTAAGTTGTCAATTTTCTCATGCATATGCTTGACCTGTGCTTTACTGTGCAGGGGTGGATCAAGGAAGATGGATGCTTGGAAATGCTTAGAAAGGTTCAGAGAGGGTCTAAGGAGTCCCTACCACTCTTTCGAAGAGTCTCACAAAGTTTGGCTATCAGGAAACCTCACTTGTGAGCTTCTACAGGAACTCTGCAGGGGTTCTACAGGATGTTTCAGAATTTCTACAAGATGTTTGGAAATCGGTTTTTAGGAGATGGATGAGTGAGGGAAGGTGCATGGATGGATCTAGAGGTAGGATAGGGGTCTAAAAATAGCTTAAGGACTGGTGGGTGGATCGGTGAAGAGGTGTAGAAGGCTGACTTGGCTTGAAGAGGGCTAATGCAACGATGAGTAAGGAGGTAAGGTTTCGTGGACAAAAAGGATAGATGGGGAACGAGAAACTTAGCTAAGAGATAGAACAGGTGGCTCAGATGATACTTTGGGTGGATGAAAGAATGAAGAAGATGCCCTGCATGGTGTACCTTGATCAAATCAACAAAGGCTTGCAAATGATCAGATCATGAACTAGTCTAGTCTAACCATCAACAACATAAATGAGTAGCAACTTTATTTGGGAAGAAAACCTTGTACACCATCTATGCAAAGAAACATTTCAGATGTCCAAACCCATGACTAATCTCTGCTAATAAAAACAAGCACACTAAAGATTGCATAATCAAGCAAACTAGTGTTTTTGTGAGGCAACATTGTTTCCTCAATTCCAGCACCAAATCCAATAAGGGTGAGGTGAAACCAGGAGTGTGGTTGTCCCTTTTCTTAGAGGTTTTGCTGTTATTATCCTACCAAAGCACCTAAAACAATGTCATTCACAAACAACGATTTATTCCAGCAACATAACGAAATCTACATAACAGAAATATGTTCAAATGTATAAAGGAAAACAGTGATACGTAAAGGAAAAGTAACAATATAGAAAGGAGGCCCTAGGCTCTCACATTGGGCCCAACCCTGAGAGCTATGGCTCCTATGAAAAACTTAGACTTGATAGGAAACCAAACTACTTCTCATTATCCAAAAATAATCATAAGATTCATGCCAAAAATGGCTATAAGAGAACAAAATAGAACTGCAGCACTGAGGTGCAAAGTACACAATAGTTTCAAAAAGTCTTTTTACGAAGACCGAGGCCTCAACATTTATACATCACGAGGGACCTAGATGGCCTCCTTAATTTTTGGAACTCGGTTATCAAATTGTGAGTTAAATAGGCCCTTTCTAAATGCTGCTTGGCTACCTTCTAGATTCAGTTTGATGATCTTTGGAGCTCGGAGTTGGGGGTGAAGATCCCGAGGAAGGGTTATTTAATGCCATAGGAAACCCCCCCTTCGAGTCCTCACCTTAGGCTTGCCTACCTTATAGCTCATGATTGCGTTGACTTTGCTCCAATATATGTAAAAAAACATGAAATAAACACGTGTTAACCACCTAGGAAAAGTGACTTCCCTTATTCGTACCAATGACATAAACATACTAAAAATAATGCATAAACTATAGAAAATGATGTATTTGAACAAGGACTGAACAAGGATAATTAGGCCAAATGAGCCCAACAAGTTACCAATTTTGGGGCTCATCAAGGAGTGCATCCCCATCACGACAGACTTGATCCATCACATCTCCCGGCTTCCATACAAAGGAGAGGACCCCGCGACCATATCGGAAGGGAAGGGTAGAGATTTGGCCATCGTAGAGGCCATGAAGAAAAAGTACAAGCTAGAAAAGAAGAAGAAGGGCTACGCCATCTACAACATCAAGGACAAAGCAGTACACATGGCAATCCAAATCCTGGTAGGAAAATTTATGCACATGTGTCACGCAGACGAGGTACCTGCGCCAATGGTCACATTGGCCGAGCAGTGCATGGAGGGGTCCAGTTTAACTGGTCCAAATTCCTCTACATAGAATTTTTAGAGAATTGTCGTGAAGCCCAGGAATAGGGAAACATGTTCCACTATGCATGGTTGTTGCTGTCCATAGTGCTCGTAGCTAGGGAATTGCCAAACGATAGTCAATTCCCCATAATTGATAGAGATTTACCAGAGGCCGCGATGTACACTTCGTTTTGGGCCATGAAGGATGCTAAAAGGATGCGTGATATCAAGATCTTCTAGGTGTTCATGGAGATGAACCTCAGAATGTGGATCAACCGTAAGCCATGGTTGTCACCCACGGTTTACAAAAATCTGCAGAGTTTTCTAGAATTTTAGGCAGAGATGCATAACATATATATCATGGCATGCAAGGAGCTGACTAAACCGTGGACAAAGCTACCCCTTGTAGCCTCTAACGATGCCAAATGTCTTGGAGGCATGGCCACCAGAATGGTGCGCCCCAGACATTGCAGAAATTGAGAAGTCGGCAGCGCAAAAGAAGAAAGACGTGTTGAAAATAGCAACAAGAAATGCTAAAAATAGAAATGTTATAAATAGCATTTCTATAGATAGGATTTCAGGATATATTCCAATTTTAATTTGTCCTTCAATTAAAATTGAGAATTAAAATTTGAATTTAGTCTCACGAGTTGTTTCAAAAATAAATAATTAATTCATCCTAAGTTAATTAGTTGGAGAAATTCAAACATGAAGTCTTTGTGAAGTCATGCAACAATTATTCCTTTGATTGAGGAAGTTATCCCTTAATTAAGGAGATAAGGATGAGTTGTATTTGAATTGTAATTAATTAGCTCAGTTAACTGAGTTAATTCTAGTTAAATTAGTTCCAAAGAGTTTGTGGAATTGATTGTGAGTTCAGTCAGTTAATGCATGCATGCATGAAACTAGTGTACTCAAAATAAATGAATATTCTCTCATAAATAACTCATGCATGTCAGTTCAAACAAATACCCAGTTGAGATTAAAGGTAGGATAGTGTACTATTAGTTGCAAGAATTTTCCTATAAGAAAATATCTTACATGTAGAAGGGATTCATTCCTTGAGGATTGTGCAACTTTACAGTGTGTTGGAGTAGTGTGTGAGATCAGTGTCACACAAGGTTACAACAGGAACACCTAGGAGAAACAGCGCAAGGAAATAGGAGGCTTGGAGGATAGAGGGAAAGGCATATGAGTTGTCTACTATGTCTATGAGCAGCAGTGAGGGATTGTACTAAGAGCTGGATAGCTTGAGAGCTAAAGCTTTGTGAAATCCTGAGATATTTCCACTTGTATTTTTTACAGATAGCGGGGTTTTTAGCTAAGGCTTTCCCCAGAGTATTATTCTATGTTTCATGTGTGATTTAATCTTCTTCTCTATTATATGTGTTCTGTTTGATCTTTCTCAAAATCGATTAAGCTTCCGCAGGTTTGATTGTAGAAGTAGATTAAGTATTTTTCTTTAGTACATTGCATAATCAATTTAATCTACACTGAGAATTTCTACGTGGGATTGGAGTAAAGTTGATCAAATCTGTGAATAACATATTGAGAAGGGAACAATTCGAAGTTTGAAGTTCTTGATTGCAGGTACAAAATCAAATTCTTATCACACCTCAAAGTTCACCAATGTCGTTCAATAGCTTGAGACTCGAGTATGCACCCAATGGCAACTCGAATTACATAGCATGGAAGGATTGCATGGAAGTGGTATTAGAAGACAATGGTTTGAAGGATTTCATTGATCAAGAAATCCCCAAGCTAGCAGTAGCTAATGCCCAAGAATTGGTCGAATGGAAGAAGTGTGTGGAGAAGGTGAGGAGGATTCTTCTGGAGGGAGTTCGAGATCATATTGTCTTGAGTCTCCATGGGAAGGAGACTCTATTTTCAATGTGGAAGACATTGAAGGACGTATATCAGAACAACAACAACTAGAGGAAGCTTGCACTCAAGGACAAGCTTCAGAAAATTAAGTGTGAAAAAGGTGACACTATTTCTACATATCTGAACAAGCTCATCACCTGCAAAGATGAGCTTAAAAGTGTAGGAATAACAACAACCAATGATGATATGGTGAGTCTTGCTCTCCTCCATCTTCCTAAGAGCTAGCATAGCTACTAGGACTCAGTGAATGGAAGAGACAAACTACTAGATTGGGAACGACTGTGGTTAGATCTAATGCAGGAGGAGATCAAGAGGAGAACCAGAGATGGTTCTTCATCTAAGCATGATGATGAAGAAAATATAGCCTTAACTAGTAAGGCAAGGAAAGGGAAAGGGAAGGCTTCCAATTCCAAATTGAGTTCTTCTCATGGTGGGAAGAATATTGACAAATCTAAAGTGAGGTGCTTTAATTGTCATCAGGTGGGCCATTATGAAACTAATTGTCCATTGAATAAATCCAAGAAGGGATCCTCGAAAGGATTAGAATGTGAGGCACTAGCCTCATAGTTCGAATTAGATTTTACCCTCATTGCATGCATGGTTTCATCAATGGTGGGTTGTGTTTGGTACTTGGACAGTGGAGCCGCATTCCACATGACTCACAATAAGAGTTTATTTAGTACCTTGGAGGAGAAAGACCTCAGGATGTGCATAGAGATGGGCGATGATGGAGAGTATCATTTTTTAGGTGAAGGTAAAATTGTGTTTTAGAGGGAGCATGGAGCTCCTCTCACCCTGACTAATGTAAAGTATGTTCTTTGACTGAAGAAAACCTTGGTATCATTCGCGATGTTGGAAGACAGAGGTTATGATGTAGTCTTCAGTAAAGGAAAGACATTCCTAAGACACATAGCCATGGGTCAGACCAGGAGGATTGGGATTTGAGTGAAGAATCTCTACAAGGTAGAGGTAGATGACTGTGTTGCATTGAGTTCCAAAGCAGAATTGGTGCAAAGACAAGATGTTGGCGAGTTATGGCATAGGAGGTTGGGCCACTTGCATCATGGGGCCTTGAAGATAATGCAACAAATTTATACCGGACTTCCAAAAGGTAAACTTGAGAACGTGGACACATGCAAAGGTTGTATCTTGGGTAAGTATGCAAAATATTCCTTTCATGATCGAGATAGTCGAGCTGAAGCAATCTTGGAGCAAGTTCATATAGATGTGTGTGGACCATTGTCGATAACCTCCACTGCAAAACAAAGATATTATGTGATTTTCATTGATGATTTTTCTCGTAAATGTTGGATCTATTTCATGCAGAAGAAGGATAAAACCTTCTCAAAGTTTTGTGAGTTCAAAGCTTTGGTTGAGAAAGAATCAGGGAATAAGATTAGGGCCTTAAGAAGCGACAATGGTGGAGAGTATGTCTCTCAAGAGTTTAAGGACTTCTATGCAGCAGAAGGAATTAAACAGGAGTTGACGACACCTCATAACCCACAAGAGAATGGGGTGGCTGAGAGGAAGAACAGAATGATTGTGGGGGTAGCTTGGGTGATGCTACATGACCAAGGGCTACCACATCATTTGTGGGTTGAGGCATGCAACACAATGATCTATTTGCAGAATAGAAGCTTGCATCGCATAATTGGGATGAAGACACCAAAGGAAGCCTTCTCTGCGAAGAGACCAGATGTGGGTCACTTCAGGATATTTGGCTCATCGTTATATTGCCATGTGACCAAGGATTCCTGGAAGAAACTTGAGCGAATAGCTAAGTTGGGGATACTTGTGGGGTAGACTGATAAACCCCACATCTATCGAGTGTAATTACCTACCAATCGAAGGACAATGGTTCATAGAGATATTAAGGTTGATGAGAAGAAGGCCATGTGAGTTTCCGTTGAGAGGGAGCTCCAACTATACGCTGTGGAGGAACTTTTGGTTCCCAAGGAGGAGGAGACTCAGACTAATGCAAAGCAGTCGCATGCAGAGGTTCCGAGAGTGGAATCATCCACTTAAGCAGAGTCTTCCAGAGATGGGTGGAAGTGCATGAGAGAAGTTGACAGATTGTTATCGGATGCAAGGGAGAATGTGGGAGACCATCTTCTCAATGTATATAGAGGAGATCACCTGATAGGTACACTAGATACATGGCCCTTGTTGGGGAATGTGTTGAGACCAAGCCATCTTCCTTTGAGGAAGCAATGCAGTAGCTGATTTGGGTTGATGCTATGGTGGAGGAGTATGACTCTATAGTTCATAATAGTGTTTGGGATGTGGTTCCAAAACCGGAGTACAAGTCAGTTGTGAGTTCCCATTGACTTTACAAGGTAAAGCAAGATATTGATGGTAGTGTGGAGAAACATAAGGCAAGATTTGTTGCCCGTGGTTTCTTGCAAGTCAAGGGGATTGACTATGATGAGACTTTTTCTCCTGTAGAAAGGTACTCATCTATCAGATCAATGTTGACACTATCAACACAGATGGGTTGGAAGATCCATCAGATGGATGTGAAGACTGCATTCCCCAATGGCAAGATTGAGGAAGAGGTGTACATAGAGAAGCTAGAAGGTTTTGAGACATTTGATCATGAGTTGCATGTGTGCCAACTCAAGAGAGCTTTGTACGAGTTGAATCAAGCACCTCATGCTTAGTACACTAGGATCGACAACTACTTCACCAGGTTGGGCTTCACAAAGAGTGAAGCAGATGTAAACCTGTACCACATCATGGTAGCAGGTAAGTAGTTGATCGTTGTTCTTTATGTTGATGATTTGATATTGACAGGGGATGATCAGTTGATCATGTCTTGCAAGGAGGACCTTGCAAGAGAGTTCGAGGTGAAAGACATGGGTCTCGTGCACTACTTTCTAGGCATGGAAGTGTGGCAGAAGGATGGGGAATTGTTTGTGTCTCAAGGCAAGTATGCTAATGAGATACTCAAGAGATTACACATGGAGAAGTGTAAGCCCATGCAGACTCCTCTAGCAGGTAACTGGAGGAAGGAGGATGCTACTTTAGGAGAAGTAGTAGAAGCTATTGTGTATCAGCAGCTTGTGGGTTCACCGATGTACTTAGGGAACACACGACCAAATTTGTGCTATGCGGTGAACCAACTAAGTCAAGCTATGTTTCATCCTACCAAGTTATTTTGGAAGGCATCTAAGCATGTTTTGAGATACCTCAGAGGCACATCTCAATATGGATTATGGTACAAATGGTCAGAGGGAGTGAAGCTACAGGGCTTGACAGACGCAGATTGGGTAGGGAGTCCATCATATCGGAAGAGCACATTAGGAGGAATTTTCAACCTTGGTTTAGTTGCAGTTTCTTGGTACAGTAGGAAATAGAGGTCAGTTGCACTTAACTCAGCAAAGGCTGAATACATGGCTAAAAGTAAGGCAGCATGTGAGCCCATTTGGATGCGAAAAATTCTAGTTGGTTTGTTTGATCAGAGGATGGATCTAACTATTATCTATTGTGATAATCAGAGTTGTATCAAACTCTCTGAGAATCTAGTATTTCATGACAAGTCCAAGCATATCGAAATTCGGTATCATCATCTCAGAGACTGTGTGGTGAGGAGGATCATGTTGTTGTAGTATATTTGGACCGAGGAGCAAGATGCTGACATTTTGACTAAGGCATCGTCAAACTGTAAATTCGAGTTCCATAGAGACAGGATCAGGGTGGTAGATAATCCCTTTCTTGTTGAGAGGGAGCGTTGAAAATAGCAACAATAAACGCTAAAACTGGAAATGCTATAAACATCATTGCTATAGATAGCATTTCAAGATATATTCCAATTTTAATTTGTCCTTGAATTAAAATTGGAATTTATTCTCACCAGCTATTTGAAAGATAATTAATTAACTCATCCTGAGTTAATTAGTTGGAGAAATTCAAACATGAAGTCTTTGTGTAGTCATGCAACAATTATCCCTTTGATTGAGGAAGTTATCCCTTTTTTTTTGGTAGGTAAGCAACCACGGGGGATTTGAACGAGTGACCTATCCCAAGGAGTGCCTTAATAGTGCATCCATTCACCGTCAATCCAAAGCCCCATGGGCGAGGAAGTTATCCCTTAATTAAGGAGATAAGGATGATTTGTATTTGAGTTGTAATTAGTTAGCTTAGTTAACTGAGTTAAGTCTAGTTAGATTAATTCCAAACAGTTTATGGAACTAATTGTGAGTTCAGTCGGTTAATGCATGCATGCATGAAACTAATGTACTCCAAATAACTAAATATTCTCTTATAAATAACTCATGCATTTCAGTTTAGACAAAGATCCAATTGAGATTAAAGGTAGGGACAAGGTACTATCAGTTGCAAGAATTTTCCTATACGAAAATATCTTGCATGCAAAAGGAATTCATTCCTTGAGTGTTGCGTAGTTTTACAGTGTGTTGGAGTAGTGTGTGAGATTAGTGTCACACAAAGTTACAACACGAACACCTAGGAGAAACAACACAAGGAAATAGGAAGCTTGTAGGATAGAGGGAAAGGCATATGAGTTTTCTAGTCTATCTATGAGTAGCAATGAGGGATTGTACTGAGAGCTGGATAGTTTGAGATCTATAGATTTGTGTAATCTTGAGATATTTCCACTTGTATGATAATACAGATAGCGGGGTTTTTAGCTAAGGCTTTCCCCAGAGTATTCTTTTGTGTTTCATGTGTGATTGAATCTTCTTCTCTGTTATATGTGTTCTGTTTTATCCTTCTAAAAATTGATTAAGCTTCTGTAAGTTTGATTGTAGAAGTCAATTACGTATTTTGCTTTAGCACATTGCATAACCAGTTTAATCTCCAGTGAGAATTTCTACAAGATGATCGAAAAACAAAGGAAGGAAATAACAACAACAAAAGTGCAAGTAGCGTGGGACGTGGCATAGAAAGCAGTTGAGCAGGAAAAGGTTGCATCAGCAGCAGTAGAACAGGAGGCAGCCAGGAAAGCGGGTGAGGGTCACACAATGCCTTCACAGGGGCAGGAAGCAAAGGAAGCATAAACAGAAGAAGGAGGCATGGACCCACAAACCGCATCAACACAACTGAAACGACAGCACCCAGTAGAGTGGGCACGGTCGTGGAAGAAGGTCAAGGCCTTGAAATTATCCATAGACCCAATCGCCCTAACCGAGGGTGATCTGCATGATATCGGTGAGATAGTGAATGATGTCACCAATGAGGCTCTCCAAGATTTCATGCAGGAGAACTAGATTGTGTTGGGCACCCTTAGAGTACAGTTGCAGGAATTACAGGTGCGCCTCCCTCAAGTTGGTACCCTTTCGACCAACCTTGTAGTTGGATCCATGGCAACAAAACAAATGTTGTGCACGCAGATGACGAACACAATAGTGTTGCCAGAAGGGGAACTAGTGACATCAAATGAGGCCGATAGACATTTGGTTAGCACATTGAAAGGTCATAGTGCTAATCTAGTTTCCCTCCTAGGTGAGACATTATATCTGTTGTAGGATGGGATAATTATAGAGTTGCGAGCTAGGGAGAGCCATGCGCTCCAATTCCTCAATGAGTAGAAAATAAATATGGAACAACTAAGCTTGTAACGCAATGGATTGGGGTCGCAAAATCAACAACTTGTACAAGTGATAGACGGTGCTTGCCAAAGCATCCCAGAGCTAGCCATCCTAGCAGTTATACTAATAGAGGCACAGATCCACAGGTTGGCAACAGGGGTCTACGAGGCCAGGGAGGAAATGACAAAGGTTCAGCTGGAGCTGAATCTTCAGATTGTGAAGCTATGGTTAAAGGCGTAGTCATCCACTCCCCTGGAAGTCAGAGAAAAACGCACTAGTGCCATCACAGCGGGATTAGAGGAAATCGGAGGTGCAATGCGAGGCTGCACGAGCATGTTGGAAGAATCACTTGAGGTCCTCACAACTCTACAAGAGGACCCAGAAATCCAGTGCTTAGAGACAAAGGTGAGAGAACTCCAAAAATAGTATGATAGTGTCCGAAGAACTGCGCAAACAGTGGTCCTCACCCAGAGGCTTGCGGGGATGCAGTAGGCTAAGGCCCTGAAGGAGCAGTTGGACGCAGCATGACATAAGGAAGTAGTCCTAAAAGCATGTGTCCAACATCAGATTAATGAGTTTTTCACCATCATGGTAGACATCGAAGGAAAGCTCACACATATGTAGGGATGCACACATTGATGCAGAGAAGCACTCTCGACACAGAGGTCTCAGAACAACATATGCAGCAGATCCAGCAAGCAGCAACTTAGTGCGTTGTTGATATATGCGTAGTTCAAGAACAGTTGGAGGGACTTTATGCAAAGATCACTGCACTGATAGAGTGACTCGAGGGTGAGTCATGATGTTTGTGTTGGGGGCCTGTTGGGCATGGAATCCCCCCAAGGCATGTTTGGGGGCTCAAAGCCCAAGTTTTGACTGAATATTGTTGTAAAGCTCTGCGAATTGTGGGCGAGAAACTATGATAGAGTCACAAAGTTGTCCACACTAGTTTTGTAATGTAATGTTGGCTGGATAGACCTACCCATGGTCCATGGACCATGGGATTGTATAAATAGAGCAAGGCTCTAAGTGTAAAAGGGAAGAAGCGGAGGTAGGAAAAAGTCTAGGTGATTAAGAGGCAAGTTGAAGTGTGTCTTTGGGTCATAGAGTAGGAGAAGGCTCTGCAGCTGAGTGCACAAAGGCCTAGTATTCCACAGCTGAGTGCACGGACCCTTGTAGCTGAGTGTGCAGGGCAAAGTCGAGTATGTAACCGAGGAAGGAATTAATAAAGAGATGTTTTGTTATAATTCTGTATATCTATTCTTGGGTTAATGAATGATTGATATAATCTTCAAGTATACTATTTATTTACCGCGCACACCTGTACGAATGGTTTATATTGTTAAGTATACTAAAAGCACTCAAGTAGGCAAAGCTAGCTAACTAATGTTGGAATACCACTAATGTCTTGGGTAATAACGTAGAGAATGACGTTTAGCCCCTGGGTAGCCCCTGGGTATGTCTGCACGAAGTCAGTATATCAAGCGGGAAAGTGTATGAAGCAACCTACGCGCAAGGTCAAACCGCAGACCACTTGAACTCATCAGACATCTCCAGGGTGCAGAACCCTGGTTCTAGCACCCTCCCATACTACTTCAGGTGAGACCTCAGTCTACGCTTCATAGACCATCGCCGAAAGGGCTAGTAGTACTGGGATTTCTTTGGCTAAATTAACTCTGAACCTGGGTCAGGCCCCAATAAGCCAATATGGGTTAGGACCCAACCCTAACAGTGGAAGTTAGCTTAAAATATTACTTGGTATTCTTACATGTATTCTTAGCTTAAAATCATAGTTAGTTGCTGAAGTTATTTATGCTTTGTTTAATTCACAAGGAGTTGGATGATCGTATAGTCTTGCTTTCATTAGTTGAAGAAGTAGATCAGTGGTACAATAGTGAAAGAGAATAATTCAGAAAAGCTTGTGACAGTTTCCTCTTGTTCATCTCCCTCATGGGATCATGGTTTGAGCGCCTCACTCTCATAGCCCTAAAAACATATTTATTTTTGATCATTGCATACCTTAGGGTTCATGGTTGAAAAGATCATTGTTTCTAATCTCTTGGAAGCACCTACAGTTGTAATTTTGTTTCTTGAGTTTGTTGTAGTTTAAGAAGGCATTTCATTCCATAGATATAGTCATTAACCATCTATAGATCAATTTTCTAAAATTCAATGCATCTTTTCCATATTTATATGAAGTTATGCATAAATTAAGAGAAAAACATGTGTTGTAGGATTTGTTGATCTATAGAGAGGAACTCATTCCACCAGCCTCATCTAAGCCTTCTCCACCTATTTCCAAGGCATAACAACCCATAATATGTATTTTTGTTTTATAACCACCATGGGAAACCACCTTGAGCAAATCCAACCATCTTGAAGTGTTGGGTTGAGCCTTGGTCACTATGCACCTTCCCTACACCTTATTCCACCATCAAACATACTCCAAACACTTCATTTCACCTTCCCTACCTTCCCATAGCCTTCAGCTAGTTCCCTCTAGAAAACCAGGACATCCTGGTGTAGAACATGACATCTTGGTTTAAACTAGGACATCCTTTAGTAAATACAGAAAAACCTATAGCAACCTATTTTAGCTTGCTTTGAGAAAAAATGTTGATCTAAGCAAAGGGTAGACCCTCCACTTGACTTCCATGCCCGTCAATTCCATTTTGGGCCAGCTTTTCCAATCCTTTCTCCCCTACAAAATATCACATTATTTAGCTTAGCATTTGCATTTATAAATTGAAAATCAAAAGACTTTTTTCTGCAATTTTAGCATGAGATAGCTAGTGCATGCATACATTAGTCATAATAGTGTTAGGATAACTTCCATGCCTACTTAGTCCAGATAGCTAGATGATAGAATGCAAGATTAGATTAGTTCTATTCTGTAAATAATGTGTTTCAATTCTTAGCTAGATAATTTCATGTCATTTCATAGCACTTTTCATTCAAAAATTTAATTTTCCTAAAATAGCTAAGAATTTACTTTCTGCATTAAAGATAGCTTTACATTCACTTTCAGACTCCTTCTAGTCAATAAAAGACTGGTCTAAAAAACCCTAGTAGTCTATCACCCGAGCTGAGAAGTGACAAGAGTAGAATGTTGCATCTACTGTGCATATATCGCTCTCACTTCCAAGTTTGTATGAACCCCGGGTTGAGAAAGTAAAGTTGGAAGCCCTGGGAGTTGTAACATCCTTGCTGCAATACTAGGGCTCATCACTTTTTTGCATCGTTCCTGGGCAAGTGTCTAAGTAGTTGCAATTTCTGCTTTCCTTTCTATTTTACATTTAGTAGGTAAATGTAATTTATGCTTTCCTTTCTATTTGACATTCAGTAAATAGTTGCAAGTGTTTCTTTCTTTCTGTTTTGCATTCAATAGATAGTTTCAATCTCTGTTTTCTTTCTATTTTGCAAGTAATTCTAAAAAAAACCTAAAAAATTAATAATTTCTTTCATGCTTCATAGGAGTAGAGACAATTTCGGAAAATGTTTGCCAAATACCCCCACACCATCAAAAAACCAAGCTTCCCTCTTCTTCAGTGGTTTTCAGCTTCCCTCTCTCGCTGTAGGAGAGCTAGAGGATCCATTAGGTGAACAGCTACAGATCTTTGAAGAGCCTATTAGGGAAGAAGAAGAAACCCTTCCACACACTTACAACATGGCTGAAAACAGAAATGAAGGGGCTTTCCTCATCAAAGAGGCTAATGGAGATGCTAGGATGAAAAACATAAGCCCCTTTGCCCTTCCTCACTTCCATGGCTTAACCTCAAAAGACCCTGATACCTTATTTTTTTGAGTTTGTTGTCATATGCAGAACTTATGATTATACCTCTGATGCATAGTAGTTGAAATTATTCACATCCACCCTTAAGGATGAAGCCTTGCACTGGTTCATGGGTTTATTTAGGGATAACTTCACTACATGGGCTCATATGAAACCCTTCAACAAAAAGTATATGGACTACTATAAGTCCAAGGATACCAAAGAAGAAATATTTAGAATGACCCTGGGAAATGATGAATCCTTGGAAGATTATGAGGAAAGGTTCAAACTTAGCTACAAAAGGACCAGTTGCACTCTCGATCCTAAATCACTCAATTTAGTCCTTCTTAGAGGGATCAGGGAAGATATCCTAGAAACCCTAAACATGTTGTCTGGAGTGGACATATACTAGTTATCTTATGATGATATCAAGACAATTTTCAAAAATCATTCTAAGGAAGCTAGAAAGAAGGGTAGTGCTAGTCAAGCTTTGGTCAGCTCATCCTCCTCCAACACATCCATCAAAAGTGAAACTGGAAACATGTTGGAGGACATTAAGATTGAAATGTTGCATACCCTTACTCTACAAATGGACACCATGCAAATCAAGAGGAAGCAGTAGGAAGTACAAATAGCCTTAGCTTTATTTTGCTCTAGATATACTAGGAGGCACCCTAGATATGAATGTCCATTAAATCTTATAAAGATTTGCTTTGTTTGTGGGGAAAACCACTCCACAGACAATTGCTCTTCTTTACCTATATTGAAATTTGTGTATCAAGGAACTGAAGGTGTGACTGAATAACTCTGTTATATCAGTCAAAGGAGGCCTCAAGAACCTCGACCATACCAACATGGCATCCTAGGGGCACCCTATTCATTTTATGATCCCAATCAGAATGCATCCATTCCCCTTTTGTTCCCCCCATTCATCCATCATGGTCCAAAACTTATCCCTAGTCCTATGAACCTCAATACCATTCCCAACCTGCCAATCATTCATTTCATCCATATGCTCTCCCACAACCTTAATGGAATAACCATCACAGGGGTGAAAGCCCCAATTCGAGAAATCTACAGCCTTACTGCCTCCACCGCCATCTCAACCATAGCTACTTCACCCTACTCCACCTAAACAACCTGAGATGTCTGCTCAACCAAATCCGAGCATGAATAACATGCAGATACAATAGGTCTATAATGGAGAGATGTCCTACCCTACCTATGATGTGGAAATCCAGAAAATCAACCTCAGGTCTGGAAGGGTGCTTCCATATAACCGACCTCCATCTCCACCTAAGGAGATTGAAGAGGAAAATTAAGAGAGTGTTCCTCAATTCAATCCACCTCCTTTTCCTAGGAGACTAATCCATCCTAGCTAGCATACTCCAGAAGAGACTGAACTTCTAGGTGAATTAAAAAACTTGTGTGCTAAAATCCCACTCCTCCAAGCTGTCAACAATATCCCCATATAAAACAAGTTAATTAGGGAGAAATGCTTCAAACATCATGGGAGGAGAAAGAAAGACATTGTTACAGATCCATTTGGGCACATCACTCCCATCATTCAGATCATTACCATTAGGGTTCACCAAACCATAATTTAGTTGCTACATGCCCTAAACAAGTCATCATTTTGAATGCCTCTTTCCCTAAGAGTTTCTTGGCCCAAATACCTCCAGAAATGCCTCCTTGAGGGATTAGCGCAGCTTTGGACAGGGGTAAGTTCACTTCAGTGTAGGTAGGCCCATGTCAAGGTGCTCTACAGAGCATCTAGGCCCACTTTGACCTGCACTGGCTGAGATTGAGCGAAATTCACATTGGGTTCTCGGAATATTCTTATCTTTTTGAGCCATCTAGAAGATTCCCACACTTATCATCTCCTATGAACTCTAAATTGGATACAGAATGAGTTAAGTAACCTCCTATCCTCTGATCCCTTCCCCCAGGGAAACGAACTCTATGTTTGGAAGGCCATTCAATACCCTCATTTATGAACAAACCTCCTCCATTTGCCTATAAATTGAGAACTCATCTAAGTGATTGGGGGCTGGACTTTGAGAATTTGTAAGGAGATATTGTTGGTGTGAGAATTGAGAGTATAAGCAAGTGTTGTTATGCTGCCAGAGTGTTGTGCTATTGATGTGATGTTGGTTGGAACCCAAGCTGGAAGAGTGACAATGGATTAGAATTCATGGCTGTAATTCTTCCTTCTACTTAATAAAATTGTTTGCACCTTTTTCCATATGATTATCTTGATATATGATGTTTATATGTGTGAATATATCTAATTCCATTTACTAGTATTTGATAGATCTCTTACTTTGATTGGTTCTCTATCTTCTGTTTATGCTTGCAGGTAGTTTTTGAGTGAGTTAAGTTCGTGAAGGAGCGACGGGAGTCAAACAGATGAGACAAAAGGAAACAAAAAGAAAAAGTAGGTATTATGAATCCCTTTGTCTTATTTATCATTTATAGAAAAAGGATAAGCTCTTTAAATCTATTGTTCTTGGTATAGCTACCTACCTAGGGAAATAGTATTTATCCGTAGATACCAAATTCCTCATAACAATTGGTGACTTCATTGGGGAACAATCATTGTTCCGGGTAGTTTACCTTCATCCTAGTACACTCTAGTAGACCTTATGTGCTTCCATAGATCTTGTTTCAACCTTCTTGAAGTTTTATTTGCTAAAAAATGTGCTTGTAAGCCCCTAAGATGGCCTGTCTAGCACCAACATAGGTTTGGTCTAGAGACAGAGCACTGCAGAGCACCCTTGGCTTGAGGATAGTTCTCTAGAGCCACTGTCTCCCATTTAAGGTTGCGTTGATCCTCGTGAGGACAAAAATCCCTCCTTTGAGTTGGTTTTTTGCCAAATTTCCTTTTGTTTCTACTTGCTAAAAGGTCAATGATGCCTCTGTCTATCAAATCAATTTGTTTCCTTTTCCATCACTATTTTTCCCTTGATTGTTTAGTGTTTCTTAAATTATTTCTTTATCACTATCAATTCATTGTCAAATTAGTTTATAGTCGATTAATCTTTTTTCAAAAGAAAGTGTTGTAAAATTTTTCATTTCTTTCAAAACTGAACTATCATAAAGTCTTCGTTCTTACAGAATGATTAATTGATTGTATGCGCATTAGTTTCCTTTTGTTTATCATAACATTAAAGGAATCGAAAAGAAAAACTTGTACTATGCATTAAAAGTGTTTATGTGTGCTCATAGGAATAGTTTAGGGAAATTGCATTAGATGTGTTCTTTGTTCTTTGATTAGAATAATATGATTGCTCTATCCCTACTAGATAACGTTTTCATTGTCAAAATTGAATGAAAATGATGCTTATCATATTGGTTGCATTCTAGGAATTGAAAACACATCACATGGTGAACCTTGAAAGGAAAATTCTTAATCATGATAAACTTAAAATTAACATCAATTAACCTAATGGAGCATTTTCATCTAACACAAAACATTTAGAGGTTCTAGGCTAGAGACATGTTCTAGTGTCATAAAACATAACAGCTATCGCTAACTTGTCTGGGATACATTTTGAGTGTGATACCTCATCCCATGTATGTGAGTATACCATAACTCATCAACGTACCTTCGTGTATATAGGGTGGCGTTACAGCACGTAAAGTATATGGGAATGCTCTCACTATGCAGTTTCACATTAGACATCGCTAATAATGAATGGGCCTCCACTTACTTTCAGGTATATATGGTAGGACAACACTAGGTTGCTATCCATCCTTAGGTAACTGAGTCAGCCACCTTGTACACTATGTTACATCGAACACAACATTCAGGGAGATTTCCTGCTCATACTTCTTGGTTTGCCAGGAGGTATTATGTAGTTCACAGTTGCTTGGTAAACCTTTTTGCCTAACTTACCCCTTTTTGTCTATTTCTTTTTTCTAATAAAATCAATCAAAAATCGTGGAGGAAAATCAACCCTTACCCCGTATTTCGTGGAGAGCAGCGAGTAAACCACCTTTACTGCCCGAAGATACACCTATTTGGTCAAAGCAGTCTCTATTGACTAGATCCAGTACTTCACAAGCCTCTGGTTCTTAATCTAAATTACCAGAAACACATGTACATGTAAGTACTCTAACCCTAATTACTCCTACAGTTACTGGTACATTTGTTACTGAAGTGAAATCTCCACAATTACCTGAGGAAACTAAAACTGAATCTAGTGAAATAGTAACCCAAGTTGTTCAACAACAAGTTGATTTTCAATATGACATTGTTCAACAAGAAATTACTTCTGAAGCTAAATCAGTTCAACCAAAAGTGGATCCTAAACCCATCACTATTCAATCAGAAGTTACTTTTGAACCAGAAGTTGTTCACGAAGCCCAACGTGAACTTATTCTTTTACCATAACATTTGGATCTTGAGGTTGAACAATTAGAAGTTCTTACCTTACCGGAAGAAGATCAGCCGATACATCGTCAGACATCCATAACTGTTGAGACTTCCTCTTTATCTCGGCAATAGATACCAGAAATCTATCATGGACCAGATGGTGAAATTCTTCCACCTGGTTTGATTTCGATAGAAGAGGAACCTGAGGTAGAATCACCAAGAGCTCCATTCCATTTTAGAACTGGACTTTATCTGTATCCTTATACTCCTCATTTTATTGCTCCTTTTGATCTTGATTACTTTCAAAGACACATTGATTTGTTAGGAAAATTATTTGGACATTTGATTATGGCAGAGTCAACATCCCAAACTGTACCATCTATTACATCTATGGCAAAATATTCTTTCACAACCACTTCGATGTTTACTATGACACCTGAGTCACAATTGTATGGTGTTTCATCCATCCCATCAGGTTACCAATCTTTATCAGGAACCCACTCAGGTGTTGTTTCTAGCCCTTGGCCTTCACCAATGTCCTTAATTGGAATTTTATCTTGTTCTTCATTAACTGGTACTGAACAATTGGACCCATCAAGTTCATATCAAGCTGGTTCATCTGGTTACCATATTATGTATCCACGTTACACTAGACTACCCCCATACGAGAACAATATGCACATTCTCCTTATCCTCCATTTTATGGGGGGCAACCATATGTCGGTATGTCGTCGTCTTCAGTTCACCCTGGAATGATTGTTTGTCAGTGGCAACCAACCACGCTTATTCAACCTAGGCTTGTGTATCCATCACAACCTATGGAATCTGTCTCATATATCCCTACAACACCTATTGTTATAGCTATACCACAGTCACAAGCTCAAGTTGTTGTATCTCAACCTATGCCAGATGGCCCTTCAACCTTGAGACCCCCAGTTTTACAACAACCACTTGTGTTTGAAATCCAACAACTTCAGGCTAGTTTACCTTTTACTAGAAAGACTTAGACTTACATTGGTTTAGTGTATTCACAACCTGGTCAACCTTAAATTGGTGGGAAACAACTACTGTTAAATCAATAACCTTTACATCAACAACAACAACAATTGATTCAATAGCCTTGGTAGCCCTAATATCAACAACAACAATTCCAGCAATACCAACCTCACCTGGACTTGGACAACAATCTCATGTTGGGTTTGGTCAACAACAAGTTTATCCAGGTCGTTGTCAGTAAGCTTATGTTGGGTTTGGACAACAACAAATGTATCCCAGTGCTCAACAATAACCTTATGCCAGATTTTCTCAACAAAATTGCTCTTATCAAGGATACCAACAGCAGATGCCTTATGTTGGTATGGAAAGGCTTATTGCCCAGGAAATCCCATCTTATCCTGGATATGCTCAACCTGACCTCAATAGAGAGTTTCCTTTCATTGTGACAATTGAATTACCAGATCTAAACTGGCTCACCAATGACCCAATTCATTATGCACCTTGGTGGCCGGTGATTCCTCATAAGTTACCTTCCAATATTCTAAAATTCAATGGAAACCTTGGAGAAGACCCATCCAAGCATGTCATGAATTTTCATTTATGGTGTTCACCAAAATCCTTGAATGATGATTCTATTAGACTATGTATTTTACAGAGAACGCTTACTGGTCTGACAGTGAAATGGTGCATCAAATTACCACGGGCTTCTTTGATAACTTCACTGCCTTAGCTACCACATTTTAACCCACTTCTAGTTACCCATATGATATGAGACTAGAACAGAACTACTAACCAACTTTAAATAGACTACTGCTAATCCTAGCTTTGATAATATTCATGAGTGGCATCATCATCGTCGAATGGTTAAAACTTATGTTCCTGATCAGCTTTTGGTTGAGTGGTTTATAAAATGCTTGTTTCCATCTATCACTGAGGATGTGGTGAAACGTGGAGTTGTCACAGAAGAGCAAGTAATTGCTCGTGCCCAATATTTGGAATTGATTTATACACAGTCTGGCATGCTCGACAAAAATATCCTAAATGCACCCCGACCAGCGTTCACTATTCCTCCTCCATCATCATGTAAGGACTCTCATGTCAGCAACAGTGTGATTGGTTCTTCGAGCGCAAAAATGACAGGTAGACCATCTAGTCAAACACTTTCCATTTTTTATCAAAGTAAAAATGCACTTGATAACACTCTTACTTCTGAAATCCATGTGGTGTCATCTAGTAAGGGAAAGAATGAAAAGAAACCAGGAAGTAAGAAGAAGGGGAAAAACAAGAAGAAACAAAATAATTCCCCTTAAGAAAAGTCATCTGATTCCTCTCCTTTGGCTAGGAAACCTCATTACCCGTCTTTGATCTGTAATGATGAACATTTTACGTGAGATTTTCCTCATCGCTTCGAAGTCTCAAACCTCCTGAATACTTCTAATACATCCACGGTGTTGACAAATCCCTTTCCAAAATCGGAGACAAATATGGTTGCTACAGACCATGTTTCCACTTCCCAAGTGCTTATGTTATCCACCTCTAAGCCTAAAATTGAATTTTGGGTGTCAACACGAAGTAAAGATTATTGAAATCAACTGTCATCATCGAATAATCAAGCTTATCAACCTAACCCTTTGAATTCAACTTCGAATGATCTTATTCCACCACTTATTGCACCAGAGTTATCAATAAAACCGCCTAAAGAAGTTGTACATAAATCAACATTTAACCCTCGAGCTTGAGCTGCAAAGAACTATAATATAGTAGAAGATTTGGCTCAGTCACCTTCTGCTATGTCAATGCTCGAGGTACTTCAGAACTGTCCCTCCCAAAAATAGGCGTTTTTGTTAGCAATTGGTGGAATCAATCCAACTAATTCCAATCTTGTGGTTTTCAGCCATGCGAGTTATATTCCATAGTTACTAGCGCAATTAGCATTCTTGATTCAAGTAAATGCCTTGAGTAAACTTGTTCATAGAACCATTATTGGCGAGGGGGCATATACTTGTATAATGTCTATGAGTTGCTGGAAAACACTTGGCTCACCGCCTTTGTCGCGTTCACCAATAACGTTAAAAGATTTTGATGGTCGCACATACATGCCTTGTGGGGTATTGAGTAATCTGCAAATTGAAATAGGAGGAAAAACACTAACTGTTGAAGTTGAGATTGTTGACAAACCCCTTGAATACAACATTTGTCTAGGAATACCATGGGTTTATGCTATTGCTGTTATGGTTTCAACATACTTTCATATGATTTCATTCCCTCATAAGGGTGGAATCATAGTTGTCAACCAACTCGCCTTCTTCACCTCTAGTTCAAAGGCTACTAGAAGCATTCTCTTCATACACGGACCCCTGCTATCTCTTTAAAGCATTGATGTAGGTCTCTTTAAAGATCCTTCCCTAATGTGTACTTTTTCACTACCACCACCATCAAATTTGGCAGAAGTGGCAAAAGTTGACACTTGCAACATGATATCTTCCACTTCATCTGACTTAAGGAATATTACCAATAGTTTTGAAGTTGATGGTAGTAATGAAATCATGCCACTAAGCCCTATTGAGCTAGCATATAAATTAATCTTTCTCGCTTGTGCAGCAAACCCAAATTCATTTTCATTAATTGTGTGGGTAGATCGTTCATTAAAATATGGTACTTCCTCTGATCCTTTTTCACGTATAGTTTCTATTGATGAAGGAATCATCCAATCAATGATGATATAAGGAGAACCATGGTAAGATTATCATCATCATTCCCATCTTCTAGATCACATAGAAGATTATTCAAATGAACTTAATCACCCTTCAGTTGTTGATTTCCTTTCAAATTTTGTTTTCATAGGTATATTAGATTCCGAGCGAAACCTATCAAATATTAAAGAAACTATTTCTATCAACATTTTAACTGAACCTAACATTATAGAAAACATTCATGTTGGCAAATCTTGTTCTCCATTAGAACTTGATATTTACCGTACTCTCTTTCGTGAATTTCAAGATATATTTGCATGGTCATACAAGGAGATGCCAGGAATTGACTCTAGTATAGTTGAGCATGAAATCAAAATGTATCCTGATGTCAAACCAGTGTGACAACACCTCTGTCCTATTCATCCGAAGAAGGCCGCTACTATTAAAATAGAAGTTGAAAAACTTTTGCATGTTGGTTTCATTTACCATGTTCCTCTTATTGATTGGGTTTCCAACATTGTTTCTATCATGAAACAAGGGACAATACGAGTGTTCGTCGATTATAGATATGTTAATCAAGCTTGTCCAAAAGATAATTATCCTACTCCCTTTATCGACCAGATTATTGATGGATGTACAGGATGCAAAATATTCTCATTTATGGATGGTTTTTCCAACTATAATCAGATCAATATCCACCCAGAGGAAAAATCTAAAACTGCATTTATTTGTCCGTGGGGCACATTCGCTTATAGAAAACTCCCATTTGGTTTGAAGAACACAAGGGAAACATTTTAGAGGGAAATGAATTATGCCTACCATGACATCAAACATATTGTTCAACCATACCTTGACGATTTACTTGCTAATTCACAAAAATGGTATGATCACCCACAGCATTTGAGAGGTATATTTTTACAACGTCGACACTACAAAATATGACTCAATCCACAAAAATGTATGTTTGTGTTGGTTCTAGCCATTTTCCTAGATTTGTAGTCTCTAATGAGGGAATTTGACTAAATCCACTTAAGGTTCAGGCAATCCTTGATTTGCCTCCATCTTCCAATATACTATAGTTACAGAGACTCCAAGGGAAGGCTAACTTTCTGAAGAGGTTCATTCCCAATTATCCTGAAATGGCTAAAGGATTTACTCATTTATTGAAAAAGGGGATACCCTTCCATTGGGATCAGGTTGTGCAAAATTCCTTTGATGCTCTTAAAGATACCTTTATTAGAGCCTCATTAATGTACTCCCTGAATTATCAAAACAACTACTTCCTGTATCTCGCCACTGTAGATACAACCATTGGAATTTTTTAGTCCAAGAAGAAGATGGGATTGAACATCCGATATATTATTTGAGTCAAAATCTCAATGATACAAAATTTAAGTACTCTTGCATCGAAAAGTTAGCTCTCACTGTTGTTCAACTTGTACAGAGATTTTGCCACTATATCCTACTCTAAAAGACCACAGTTATTTCAAATTTCAACCCTATGACATATATTTTTTCATGTCAATTGATGGGGGGGAAATACTCAAAATGGATCATCATTTTGTAGGAGTTTGATTTGGAATTCATCAAATCCAAAGCAAATAAATATCTAGTCTTTGTCGAGCTTCTTTGTGACCTTGTCTTGAATACCATTGATTCAACATCAGAACCATCAATTCTAGATGAGTCTCTATTCTTGATTTCATCATCTGACGAGTGGTATGGAGATATACTAATTTATCACCAAACCCAAACTTTCTAACCTAATACCTCTCACTCACAACAGTGATGTATCCAATACCAAGCCAAAGATTATCTGATCGTTGGTGACACTCTTTATTGTCGTGGTATCAATATGCTTTTACGAAGGTGCCTCACTCATAAGGAAGCCAAGAAAGTTTTGAATGATTTCCATTCAGGTGCTTGTGGTGGACACGTATCTGGTTATGCTACCGCGTAGAGAATTCTTTGTGATGGTTACTTCTGCCCTTCAATATTCAAAGATTGCATAATTGCTATCAGAAGATGTCATGCATGCCAGATCTATGATTGTAAAGCTAGATAACCACCTGCACCATTGCATCCTGTCGTCGTTGTTGGACCATTCACCAAATGGGGCATTGACTTCATGACATGTAACCCCACCTTGGCTGGGGGGCATGGGTACATTATATCCATCTTTGACTATTTCAAAAAATGGGTGGAGGAAATGCCAACATTAAACAATAGTGTCGAGATGACTACTCTTTTCTTTTTCAACCATGTGGTCGCCTGGTTTGGTGTACCATAGGCTATACTTACAGTTCATGGGTCACATTTTTGGAATCACATGATGGCTGAGTTAGTTGATAAGTTAGGACTTTCACATAATAGTTCTACTCCTTATTATCCGCAAGCGAATGGACAAGTTGAGGCCATCAACAAATTCCTGAAGAGAATGCTTGAAAGAATGATAGGGGTTCATAAATGAAACTAGTATTTAATCTTGTACTCTGCCTTGTGGCATATTGAACCTCAGTGAGAAATGCAACTCGATTCACACCCTTTCAATTCGTGTATGGTCTAGAGGCAATCTAACCAATACAATGCGAAATTTAATCTCTCAAACTCGCGATTGACCTGTTACCGACACTTCTAAAGAAGAAGCACATTTCTTGGAACTTATCCATTTGGATGAAACCTTTTGTGATGCCACATTAGCTAACAATGAACATAAGAAACGAATAAAGGTGCACTATGACAGAAATATGAAGCCTCACATTTTCTCAGAAGGATACCTGGTCTTGCTTTACAATCAAGAATTTGATAAACTAGGAGTAGGAAAATTTGAACCGCTTTGGAGGGGTCCTTATATTGTCAAGCGTGTTTTGGAAAAAGGTGCCTACGAGTTGGTGGATTCTGAAGGAGTTCCATTGTCATAGCCTTGAAATGGGTTGTATCTCAAATGTTACTATGCTTAATTGAATGTAGTAGAAGTCATTGTATATATGCTTAATTGCATGTGTGTGTGTCAGTGTGTCTTCTAGAGTTTTTATATGGTTAAGTAATCCACTTTACATTTGTTGCAGATGTCAGAACCTTTGGAACCATTTGTTTGTTGCGCTGATGGTGCTAGTCGTAGTACTCAGAAGTTACCTTCTGTAGCATAGGGCATTTTCACTCCAAGTGGCGAGTTAGTGAGTTTTCAAGGGATTTGTATCAGTCAATTGATGAACAATATCACTGAGTATAATGCATTGATAGAACTTCTCTCTGATTCCATTTCACTTGGCATTCACTAAATCATCGTTAGGCTAGACTCTCAACTCGTCGTACTACAACTAAAAAACATTTATACCATTTGAAATCCAACAATTCTTCATATGTTCCTTAGAGTTCATATTTTGGAAAAACATTTTGAGTACATTCAATATCAACATATTTCCATAAACTTTAACACATTAACTGACTCATTAGAAAACTATGTGCTAAACAAACATTAGTGACACATGTAAAAGTAAATTTTCAATCCACATCATTAGTTGGATAGGATTGCACATAACCATATATCTAAAAGCTCTGAAAGTAAAAATAGATAGATGTTTTAAAAGTTTTTACAAAATTTGTGTTCAAGACATGTTTGGTCATCTGACCTAAAAACTCAAAATGCATGCAAAAGCATCCTAAGTAGATCTAGTGATGCTCATCATAACAAGTCACAGCCTAACATATCATGTGCAAAAGCCACATCCAATGGTTTGGAACACCAATAGTATGGCATTGCAACCTCATAGATAACTTCTTGATCCGAACATCTGGAGTACCAAGGGTTAATCCCTCTACATGATCCTACAACTCAGCCAGTGTCTCGGCCAAATCCAAATCATGGAGAATTGCTCTCCCAACATTTCTCCAAGCTGGCCCACCTTCCTCCTGTTGGTTCCTCGTAGGTCAAACAGTACCCACATATGCATGCATGAGAATGATTTTAGTTTAGCCTTGGAACATCAAAACACAAAAACATGTAGAAAGTTAAAAATAAAAGAACATTTTGGTCAAAAACAATTTACCTATAGCACCCCATTGAGCGCCCACGCGTAGACTCAACTCTGGATTCCATGAAAATCCATCTCTGAATATGCATGCTCCTCAATGACAATGTGTTGTCGATTGAGCCAACTGAAGAATGCAGTGGAAAATAGAATCGATGACTGACCAGCATGCCTAGCCATCAATTCAACCCATGCTGCATCCGTGGATCTCTAGGACTAGCTACACCCAATGTTACATGTTGGGGTTGCATCAATGGAATTATTTCGAAGGTAAAAATAATTAAGAGTGATCCATAGCTAAAGTTCTTTGTCTTAGCACTCTTTACCTTTATTATTTGTTCTATCAGTGAAGAAAGTACTGCCTCACACCAGTTGAATAAAGTTGGGTCAAGACACTCAAGTGCATACTGAACATATGATCTATTTTCTAGATGAAGTATCACACTACCTGCCAACTTTGTGATGGTGAAAAGGATTGTTCGCAAAGGTAAATCATAGATATCCTTGATTATTATCTTTTTGTCCTTGATAGGTTATGTACCTGGCCGCCAGAATTGTCGAACATAGTCCCTCACTAAATCCCCTCCACGGGAAGCACCTGAAAGAGATATGGGGGAACCTCGTCTCGACAACCCTGTAAGGAAGTAAGCATCATCAATCAAAATAGGGAAAACTTTGTCTCTTATGTGAAAATCATGATCTATTGGATCCCATGCATGAACTAGGAACTGCAATAGTTCTGATTATTGTCTCATTCCAGACAACTTGAAGTATTTGAGCAACCCATAGTTTTTAAGGGCCTCAACTGTACTTGGATCAT
This sequence comes from Pinus taeda, assembly GCA_000404065.3. NCBI lineage: Eukaryota > Viridiplantae > Streptophyta > Pinopsida > Pinales > Pinaceae > Pinus > Pinus taeda. The sequence goes on along the minus strand of APFE031575377.1, from coordinate 392,610 downwards.
TTAGGGCAACCATCTCTTGTTCTTCACGCTCTCTTTCCCACAAAGTAATAAACATTATGATCCAATGAAAGCCTGAAATCAAACCATAAGCTTAGTTAGGATCCTTTTCATGCAAAAAATTGAAGAAATTTTGGGTCAATTTGGTGAAACAAGTTTGGGAAACTCACCCAGCGCAGCCCAGGCAAGGAGACACTACACTGCAGTGTAGAATGCCTTCTATTTGGGTGCTCCTTAGTATAGTTTTCAACATGCAAGCCCCGCTAGTCCCAAGGTGAAAATTTCAAAACCCAGGGGCCCTAAAAACCCTAAAAACTTGCATGAAACAGAAAAAGAATAACATGGAAGGAAAGAGGAGGGGTAGATCTCCTACCTGGTCTAGACAGCGGGATAAATGATCTACAGAATCTCTTGCAATCAACTGACGAAGATCGAGGTAAAAAACAAGGTAAGAGCACAAACTGAATGGTAAATGGTGAAAAAAACATGGTAAATTCTTGTTTTTATGTTTATTTAATGAACATTAAATGAGTGCAATTTAGTATTTACCTATTTTTACCAATGAAACAAGTATGTTTAATCCATTTGGTTTTGGTTTGAACAGATTTACAACTAACTTGTAGAATTTGACGTGCATGATCATGAATTGTACTTTGACCACAGAGCACACTTTTGTCTCTTTTTCAAGCTCTGTTAAACGTTGAAAAAGGAACCCCCTTGGAGTCCTCTTTAAGCTCTTTTCAGACTCTCAAAATATGAAAATATTATTGAGCACTTGTCATTTTTAGCTCGTTAAAGGATTGGAAATGACATCTACTTAGTATAAGTTTAACCCTTTTTCATGCTTAGATAGATTATTTACGAAAATGGAATACGTTGATCGAACATGGTCAATAAGTTCTGTCTTGTATTGTTTTACGCCTTTTAGGACTTGGGAGACAAATCTACGAAAAAGAACTTGTGGAGTTTTCTTTTTGTCCCTTTTCAAACTCTATAAACATGAAAAGGACTGAGTTATCATTGTCGTTAAACTCGTTAAAACATCAAATTGTGACAAACTCGTCCATCATGACAAGACCGAGCTTCACCTTCGCTAGACTCATTAAAACCTCACATAGCAATGGATTCACTCCAAGGGTGGAATTATATAACAAGCATATGTTATCCTCCTCAAGCTTGATAAAAATAAAGAGGTACTGGTCAGCAATGACTGGGGAAAATGGGAAAAGGGGTAAACCACTTTATGACAACAGGTCGCTCTTGAACATGACGCTTTCACTTCATCATTGTGACTATTTGGGTTGGATTATATACTTGATGGTCATCATACCATCCATTACTTTTGTTTTGGGTCAATACTAGCAATCCATTCAGTGTCACTAACATGTTCAAGAGATGTCACCCAGTTTAAAATTCATCCTTTGCAATACTCATAAACCTTCATTTTCATGACTGCCATTCCTAAACCTTGTCTCGTCAGTCAAATTCCATGTCCAAAATCATTGCACTCGTTTCGTGTCATTGATGTGGGATTCATCAAGGCCCTCCATTAACATATTATCTATGAAGTTGACTTAGAAACACCCCTTCAGTACCTTGAGACTTGCATACATAAATGCAAGTTTCTTGCTTTTGGTGATAGGTTGAAATCACTTGCCTTCAACTGAAAGACTTTGTATGGTGTTTGACATCAAAACATCCATTCACACCATGCATAATGTACTGCAGTACCTTGAGGATCATTATCATTATCGATGATTTCTCTCATGTCTGTTAACAACTTACATCATTGGATGGTAATCAGACGGTGTCTTCCCATGTTCAACTTCAGATCACATATTCACATGGTTAGACTCATACTTGAGCAAATGATTGAACACGATAGAAGACCCTGGATGTAGTTTCATCCATCTGGGTTGTGATTTCAGGAAATGTACCAAATCATCCGTATAATAGCTTTACATTAATAGTCATCCTACCATGTGTCTATATCTATAGAGAACTGTCTATGTACTTGTAATGAAAGTTTATATGCTGAGCATGGGTATGCCTTCCCTCAACAAGTCATGAGAAAAAATTAAAATATCATGATATTATGTATTGTAATCGATGCAGGTCACCAACCACTTTAGAACCTCCTCATCACATCATAAAGAATATCACTCGACATATTATTTTAGACTTCATGCTTTAGGGGGCATCTATTATAGATCCATTTGGGCACATGACTCCCATGATTTAGATTGTTACCATTAGGGCACATCAAACCCTAATTTATTTGCTACATGCCCTAGACAAGTCATCATTTTCAATCCCTCTTTCCCTGAGAGTTTCTTGGCCTGAATCCCTCCAGAAATGCCTCCTTGAGGGACCAGCACAACATTGGATAGGGGTAAGTGTGGTTGAGTGTAGGTAGGTCGATGTTTGGATGCTCTACAGAGCACCTAGGCCCACTTTGACCTGCGCTGGGCAAGATTGAGCGAAATTGACATAGGTTTTTTGGAATATTCTTATCTTCTGGAGCCATCTAGAAGATTACCGCACTTATCATCTCCTTTGAGCTCAAAACTAGATATGGAATGAGTTAAGTAACCTCCTATCCTCTCATCCCTTCCTCCATGGAAACTAACTCTAAGTTTGGAAGGCCATTCAACACCCTTATTTATGAACAAACCTCCTCCATTTGCCTATAATTTGAGCACTCATATAAGTGATCAGGGGCTAGACTTTGAGAATTTGTAATGAGATATTGTTGGTGTGAGAATTGAGAGTATAAGCAAGTGTTGTTATGCTACCAAAGTGCTGTGCTATTGATGTCACATTGGTTGGAAACCAAGCTGGAAGAGTGGCAATGGATCAGACTTCATGGTTGTAATTCTTCCTTCCACTTAATAAAGTTGTTTACACCTTTTTCCATATGCTTATCTTGATATATGATGTTTATATGTGTGAATGTATCTGATTCCATTTACTTGTATTTGATAGATCCCTTGATTTGATTTGTTCTCTGTCTTCTATTTATGCTTGCAGGTACTTTTTGAGCGAGTTAAGTTTGAGGAGTGACATGAGTCAAACAAAGGAGATAAAAAGAAATCAAAAGAACAAGTAGGTCCCTTGAATCCCTTTGTCATATTTATAATTTATAGAAAAATGATAAGTGCTTTAAATCTGTTGTTCTAGGTATAGCTACCTACCTAGGGAATTAGTATTTATCTGTAGATAGAAAATTCCTCATAACAGACACCCCTACCATTAACTTCATTGGTCAATTGTATGACTTAATGTTGGGGAGAGTGATTTTCCCAAAGTATCTAGACCCTGGAAGTTGCATGGTAGATGTGCACATTAATGGAATCATTTTCCCCCATACCTTGATTGATCTCAGGGTTGTCATCAATGTGATGACTAAGGAGACCATATTTAAACTGAATCTCCAAGAATCATTGAGGAAGATCACAATAGTGTTGTAGCTTGCAGATAGATTCATAGTAGCTCATGTGGGAGTCGTTGACAATGTGATGGTCTCCATTGATTTTTGGGAATACCCTATTGACTTCTTAGTTCTCCAACCTAAGACCAAATTCAATGGTTATCCTCTCATCTTTGGAAGGGCATGGCTAGTGACTATTGATGCTTACATAAGTTGTAGGGCTAGGAATATGACCATCCAAAATGGGTATTTGTCCAAATAATTGGTCTTGTACACTCCTTCTTGACCGTCTCTAGAGCATGAATTACCCTTATGGCTGGAAGAGTAGGAGGAAGATGAAGTATACCATGCCAAATCCTACGTAATATGTACTCTATATGCCACTCAATCAATGAGAGTCGAAGTTTCTTGCACGTGGAAATGACTAAAAGAAAGGATTCCGAAGCACGGGACTTGGCCGCTTGCCTGCCATTAAGAAGGAAGAAAGCCAAAGCCAGCAGGGGAAAGACCGATACAGATAAGGATAACCGGGGACCTGTCCTCCTAACTGCCTATCCATAAAAGTAAATAACCTGCGGACAAGAATAAAGAACTGAGGTCCAACTATTTCTTTGTTGTGTCCTGTCCTCTAGAACATCTATTGAACTACTAGCTACTCAAAGGCACGTAGGAATTATAAACCGGGATACAAGGATGGGTCCTCAGGTGGAGACTGACCTACGAATGCTAGGCGCGCTCGCAGACAGATTCTATTAGCTATTAAACCGGGCATTCATCATTTATTAGTAAAGAACAAGAAAACCGCCTTGAAGAGCTTGATACCCAGGACTTTTGAAATGGGCGCAGGGGAGGGTCATAATAGGGGGGAACCTGATGTAGATGACCTAATTGATCAAATCCTCCCGAATCTATTCCCAACACCATGTCTCTTGATGAGTTAGTAAAGAAATCTAAAGATAACCCTTGGATTGATTTGTGCCTAGCTAACTCAAGTCCTACTCATGTCAATATGATAGAAGTTGGTCCAACTAAAACATTGAAAATCAACCCCTCTCTCTTTGCACATCAGGGAAAGGAGTTATGTTACATGGTAAGAGAGCATATGGATGCCTTTCCCTAGAGTTATAAGGAAATTAAGGGAGTGCACCCTTCAGTGTGTACTCAACACATTTACATCAAGGAAGGTTGAAAGCCAGTGCACCAACCTCAGAGGAGAATGAACCCATCCCTCAATGACATAGTTAAAGAAGAATTGTATAAGTTGTTGGATGCATGTTTCATTTACCCAATCTCAGTGGGTGAGCAGGTGTCTCGTCTAGTTCTGGTCCCAAATAAGAATGGAAAATGGAGGCTCTGTGTGGACTATATAGAGCTAAACAAATCCACTAAAAATACCATTTCCATCTACTCTTCATTGATCAAGTCTTGGATGGTCTTGCATGGAAGAAGTTCTTATCTTGCCTGGATGGATTTAGTGGTTACAATCAGATCTAGATCAACTCAGAGGACCAAGATAAAACCACCTTCACTTTTCCTTAAGTTACCTTTTCTTATAGGGTCCCTCCCTTTAGATTATGTAATGCCCCTGCCACTTTTCAAAGGTCGGTTCTAAGCATCTTTGCAAAGCTAGTCCATGAATTTGTAGAAATCTATATGGATGATTTCACTGCCTATGGGTGTGATTTCTTGGAGGCTCTCTCTAACTTGGGAAATTATTAAGTAAGTGCATTGAAATGAACCTATCCCTTAGTACTGAGAAGTGTAAGTTCTTGATGAATGAGGGACTGTTCTAGGTCACTCAATATCCGAGGAAGGACTAGAAGTGGACCAAAATAAAATTGCTATAATAAAAATGGTCCCTACTCCTGAGAAGCAGAGGGATGCCAGAATTTTCTTAGGCTTAGATGGATACTATAAGAGATTCATGAAGGAATTTAGAAAGTAGCCTCACTATTGTTTGGACAACTAGCCAAGGGCTTTGACTTTTGCTTCTCAGAAAGTTGCCAAGAGACCTTAGAAACCTTAAAGGACATGTTGACTACTACACCCATACTCTAAGGCCCAAATTGGGCCCTTCCTTTTCACATCCATGCTGATGTCTCTGACAAAGCTATAGGAGTATCTCTAGGCTAGATAGATGAAAAGTTGCCTTATTCCATTTACTTCATTCACAAAAATATGTCCAAGGCTGAATTGAACTATACTATAACTGGAAAAGAACTCCTAGTTGTTGTCCATTCCTTCAAAATAAATTTAGACACCACATCACTGGTTACCAAACCTTTGTACATCCTGACCATGCTGCCATTAAATATTTGATGAACAAGCTTGATGTGAATGCATGAATTATTAGATGGTTTCTTTATTACAACAATTTGATCTAACTATCATTGATAAGCATGGTAAAGAAAATGTAGTTGTATATTTTTGTCTAGACTTGTTTTTCCTCCAAGTGAGGAAGGTACGGTTGATGATCAACTGCCAAATGATCATTTATTTTATATTTTAGTTCTCTCTCCATGGTTTTCTCACATGGCCAACTGTCCAGTGGTTGCATAGTTCCCTCCAAATCTTTCCTCCAAGGTAAAAAGAAAAATTGTAAGAAAGAGCACCCCATTCACTTGGATTGGGGCCAATCTCTTCAAGCTAGCTTTAGATCAAATTTTGAGGAGGTCCTTCAAGGAGGAGGACGTATTTGACATCCTTCTTTCCTATCATGATGGGCCTTATGGAGGTGACTTTGCATCCAATAGCACAACCTTCAAGATACTGCAAGATGGCTACTGCTGGCCCACTCTCCACCAAGGTGCAAGAAGATACACAAGTTGATGTGATCAGTGCCAAAGAATGGGGAAACCTACTCCCAAGGATGAAATTCCTTTTGTAGCCTCAAGTGACTCTTGAGCCATTTGAAAAGTGGGTCCTGGATTTCATTGGGCCCATTGATCCACCATTAGGGAAGAAAAAGTACATAATTGTATGCACTGATTATTTGACAAAGTGGGCTGAGACAAGGCTTGTCAATGTAGAAACAGAAGAGAAGGTGACTGAGTTCTTAAGGGAGAATATATTCTACAACTTTTGGTACCCTAGAGAACTAGTCACTCATCAGGGAGCTCAACTCACATGACAACTGATTGAGAATTTATTGAGGTAGAATCATATAAAACACAGGAAGTCAACTTCTTATCATCCTTAGGCAAATGGACAAGTATAAGTTACTAATAGATAATTGGAAGGTGTTCTCACCAAGGTTGCAAGAAACAACATAAAATATTGGGCTACCAAACTATGGAAGACAACTTGAGCCTATAACACAACTGGAAAGAAAACCACTGGCTTCACCCCTTATGACTTGGTCTATGGAAATAAGGCGCTTCTTTCCATTGAGTTTGAGTACAACACTTTGAGAATGGAAACATAGTTGGATTTGGATGTTAAAAAGGAAAAACAGGAGAGGCTCCTCTAGCTCAATAATTTGGATGAATTTAGGATATAGGCCCTCCTACACACTGAAGTTGTTCAAGTATAGAGAAAGGTTTGGCATGAAAAAAACATCGATAAAAAGCTTTTTTAATGAGGAGAATTGGCTCTACTATATCGCTCCAGGTTGAAGGACTTCAAAGGAAAATTGATGACCAGGTGATTGGGCCCATATCCGATAGAAAAGTGCCATGACAATGGGGTTGTACAAATCAGGACTATTGATGGAGAATGTATCCCCTTGCTTCTCAATGGATACAGACTGAAAGCCTATAAAATACATCTATCAAGGAAGGATTTCATTAGTACCATTAGTAAGGAAGTGAATGTGGTTGGAAGTGTCTCAACTTCTAGCTCATGAAACTCTTGAAGACTACTTTTATTTTTTATTTTTTAAAAAGAGAAAAAGGAAACAAAATAGAAAAAAAACAATAACAGACCTAGCTTAAAACCTCTATGAGGCACCTGATGCCAACTTTTGGGTTTAAAAACTCCTTAAGACAGTCTAGGAGTGAAAAAAAGGAAAATACAAATATGTTTGGTGAAAAGCTCCCTTGAGGTGCCTAGGGTAGGAAAACATCTGAAAAAATCCTTTGAGGTGACCTATGTGCCTTTCCAAAAACAAAAGAGAGAAAAAGTGAGAAAAAAAAATTGTCGTGGCAGGGACCTCAAACCTTCCCACTAATAAAATTATGTGATTTTGGTAGGCTTTTAAAGATAACAAAGGACTCAGAGTTCAAGGGACAACAAGGAAAGAATCACACCAATTCTTCCTCCATTCACTTCACATATTCCATGCCTACCATGTCTCTAGCATCCATCCTGACTTCTACGCATCAAAAACCATTTTTTATTCATTTTTTTAACTTCTACAAGGTTTCCTATAGTTACTACAAGAAGATCCTGCAGTCCTACAGGATGTCCTAAAACACTACAGGAAAGGAGTCCTGATTGGAAAATGATGATGCGAGCCTATTCTAAGTTGAAAAAGAGGACCCTAAAACTCACCATGTCTCACCCAACACCAGCTCATGGCCATACCCACCTCTGTGTCCATAAAAAAATTGAAAAAAAAAAACTAAAAAAATACAAAAAAAAGAGCCCAAGGGACATGGCATCATTGGCCTCACTCACCTATCACTCCATCTAATTCATTACCATCTCTCAACTCCTACATCACCACCCATCCCCCCTCCAAGCGAAAAAACAATAATGAAGAACAGGTGGCTACAGGGTTTCATGTAGTAACTAGATGTTACACTGAAATTTGTCACCATGACTATCTGCAGTTAATATGGCTCCATCAATAGTCATATTGTCCTCCTTGTCAAGCCTTATACCTCTGCTCTCCATGTCAAACTTCAAAAAAGAGAGAAAGTCATCAAAAATCATGTTTATCTCTGGGTACGTAGGTTCTCTCTACCTTTCCTGCGTGTATGCATCCAAAACTCATTGTATCTGCGTACTTGTATGCTCTGTAAGACAAGGGATGGGTGCGTACTCCTGTAAAGGTCAAAAGGCGCGAGTTTCATCTTAAAAAAGTTACTTGTGGTCACTTCTAGAGATTTCTAGAAGAGTGTTTGATGTGTATTGAGCGCCTCCAAATGGTCATGCATCCCTATGATAGAGGAACTTATCCCATCAAGAGAGGAGCTACCCCATCCAAAAGAGGGAGTATCCCATTGATGTTGGAACTGAATAACTTCCTCTAGAACACTATAAATACAGGCATTGGGCCAAAGGAGGGGAGGTTGAAAGCTGAACATTCAAAAGGGTAAATGCTGCTGGAATTAGGACTTCCATTGTTAACTTGTGAGGAGAGATTACCATCCTTTCTTGTTGCCATATTGGGAATGGGTGAGCTTGTCAAAGTAGAGGAAATCTCTTGTTGGACCCTGGGAGGAGCTTGCACAACACCAAGGCTCAGGTTGTAATGGTTCCTTTTTTGTTTCTTAATACAAATAAGTCCATTCTTCTCAATGATTTGTTGTTAATGAATTATTTCATGTACTCCTTGGTCTATGTGATGAATATGCTTTGTTTTATGATAAATATTCAGGTTTTATGTAATCGTTTGCTTTGTTAGTGTATGCAGGTCTTAAAGTGAAGGAGGAGCTCATCTGGATCAACAAGGCTGGACTGCTACAACAAGCGTTGGACCTAAGGTAAGATCGGAAAACACTTGATCTCTGATAGAATAACGTGTATTTAGGGAAGGATTGCTCTTGTTTGGTTTGTTTGTCACTAGAGAGTCTTAGACTCCTAGGGAGGTTAGGTTTGTCCGCAAACATAACTCTTTCCGCATGACAGGCCTTGTAAATGTTCATGAAATGAGATGTAGTCAGGGAAACTAATCTAGGGAAGGTATTCACTATTTCTCCCTGCTCATCTGTTAGTTGCCAAATTGTATTAATATTTTTGCGCCCATTCGCAAATTTGTGATAGAACATAGTTTTATCATCCCCTTCCATAAGACAAATGGCTCTGCTTCTCAGTCGCCAACTTTCCTCCTGATACTTAATCAAATTTCCTCTTGATCCTTAAGTATCTGACCCCTTCTAGCTAGAAGGGATGTAATTTTGTCCTTGTGTTCTGGGGAGGAGTAAATCCCTCCATGATCATTCTCAAAAGCCTCTATTTCTTCCTCGGTAGTCTTGAGGGTAAGGTCCTCCAGGGTTCACTTTTTGTGTGACCATATTTTGGAGAGATTCTTGATTTCTCTCAAGTTTTGAGAAAACCCTTCTAAGATGTTCCTTCCTGCCACTGGGGGATGAGTCTTCCAGAATTCAGTGACTAGCCTGATGTATTCTATGTCTCTTAGCCATGCAAAGTTGAATTTGAAGGGGGCCCTAGGTTTGTTCATTCCTCCTGTTATTTCCAGGTAAATCGGCCTATGATCTTATATGCCCCCTGAACCAACCCATTGTCTAAATCCATGTCCCATGTTCAATGAACGCTCCTTAATGAGGAATTGGTCGAGTCTCCTAGATAGGCTATCCTCACCTGATCTGTTGTTTCTCCATGTAAGTTGAATTTTGGTTGAGGGGCTATCAATAAGATTATGATCCTCCATAATGGTCTCAAAAAAATCTGAGTGGATGTCTCTTTGTGCATTATGCCCCCATGATCCCCCCAAAACCAATGGAAAGTTTTAGGTCCCCCCCCCCCCCAAAATGAGCTTATCCTGTTGCAAAATTTGAGATTTTAGCTGCCCGTTTCAGTATTCTTCCCTATTGTGACAAGGACCATAGATATTAATAATCCTGAGCTCTGTATCAAGTTAAGATGAATATATGTCTGCTCCAATGTGCCGAAAGCTTCCCCATATGTTACATATTCTGATGGTACAGGTGTTAATTCCTAGAGCCAAACCCCCTGAGCGGCCAATTGCATCAAGAGAGTGAAAGTCCACCCTGGTAGCCATGATTTGAAAAAAGTGAGTGACGACACTAGCCTAACCTAGGGTTTCTTATATAAAAAGGACATTGATCATCTCATATTTTAGCTATATTCGCATGGCTAGTTTTTTGTCAGGGATAGCCAACCCTCGACAGTTGAAGGATAGCATCTTCATGGAGGGGGGTGTGCAAGGGTATTCACTACTCTAAGTACCCAATCGATGGAATGTTGTTTGCTAGCTGCAATCTCTTCCACAGCTTGTAGAATGGCTTTGGATAAGGAGGAGGGTCTGCCTCGAGGTTGTTTCGAAGGTGGGGGGGAGGCAATCAGACCAATGCCCAGGGAATCAAGAGCCTCTGATCGATTCTGAGAACATAGAGGATATCTGGTGGAGGAGGGATAGGTGCAGGAATGGAAGTGATGGCTGGGGGATCCTTAGGAAAAGATGGCGGGGTACAAGATATGGTGGGAGAAGAGGGTTTTAGGGAACATGCCAGAGTACTGGGAGGTATATTATAGTGATCAAACAGCTTAACATTATTTTATGTAATGCAAAATGATGAAGCAGTAGTATAAGTAGAGGAGGAGGATGAATCCAATATACCCATGGAGAATGCATCATCGGCAGTCACCCTTTCTCTGGTCAAAGGAGGAGAGGGTGGCCCGAATGGTGCTTTCCCAAACTTATTCATGGGCTCCTTTAAGGGTGCTTTTTCTGCATCAGCCTATGCCAAGTTTACTGCCTCTTCAGTCGCGGGGGGGCTTCCCTATGAGTGAGAGATTTTTTGCGGATTAACCTTCTCCTTTTCTCCATCTCGCACCTTCCTATTCAAGGGGCAGTCCTTGAAAAGATGTCCCACATTATGGCATCGTCTGCAACGGAATGGGACCCCTTCATAATCCAAGGTTTGATGTCGAGAGAAATATCTCCATTGTAATGTGATATGCTCCTAGAGGGCCCCCTTTGTGTCCAGATGAACCAAAACCCTGGCATAAGCCATCATTCCAATAGCTAAATATGATCTTTCATGATCAAAGTATGTGCAAAGGGTGTTGCCGATGTGTCAAAATATGTCCTCCGACCAGAACTAGAGGGGCAATCCCAGAAGTCGAACCCAAATAGGCCTGACTCCTATCTGTTCTTTTCTAGATCGAATAGAGGGTTCCAACGGGGGAGGAGGACAAGAGTGTGTTCAAAGTTCCAGAAGGAGGACAAGACCCAATTCGTGTGCTTGGCTCTGGAAAAACACATAGCGAACCAACCCCTAACAAAAGTTTGTACAAATGGAAGGTCGGCCAAGTGCTGCCCCCATACCCCTGAGGTCTAAATCTTCAATCGAGCCATTATGTAGCATCTGCCTCAGATCCTTCCAACCAGAACGCAATCCGTCATATCCATGGTGTTGCCCCACTGGATATCTTCCCCAAGCCTACTGATGACGTCTTCACCTTTGGGAATAAAGCACTTGTGCTACTTGCTTGGCCTAGTAGCAACTTCAGAGGAGTCTAGTCGTTCCTTGAGCAGAGAAGGGTTTGAGGGAGGGTTTTTAGTGCTAAGATGTGCATCCGCAGGGATAGGTTCCGAGAGTGGGGTGACTACCATGTAGGTGCCCGATGGAGGTGCCACTGATGATTTTTCTTGGGTTGTCCCTTGTACCAAGGTCAAGGGATTATCGGGAGGGATGTTAAGAGAGTTGGAAAATGGAGGAGGGGAGGGTAAAAGCAGTCGGACACAAAGTTAAATGCGAAGGGAGACTAGGGAGGGGAGGATGGTACCGGCCAAACCGGAGGAGGCTCGGAGAAGGTCACAATGGAGCTGGAGGGTCCCGAGATCAAGCGCAGGCCAGCGATGGTGGCCATTAGATCACAACAGAAAGGGAGTAGGTCTTCTGAGGCGTAGTGTGGAGTTTTCCATATGTTAACGTCCTCCAACTGGTCCTCCAAGTAATCCACTATGTCCAACTCCATGACTATTGTAACCGTCGTCGTGATGCAATGTCGAGTAGTAAGCAGGTATGCAGTAAAAATAGAGCAAAGATGGGGTTACAAGGCCATTACGATGAGCCAGGGTGTGTTACAGGAACTTCCATGGTGAAAGTGTCCAGACATAACCACATGATGATAAGTAGTGTGCAGGTGTGGAGCAGTTAGACTGCAGAAACCCTAACGCTTTTCAGACTATCACTGCTGCTCCATTTTCTCCCGCCACCCTCTCCATCAATGAGATACTTTTACCAGTCATCCTTTAGATTTGGAACTATAGTTTTTGTACACTACCACAACACTTTTCTCTTGAATAATGTTTCCATATTTTGTGCCCAAATTTTGTAATTATGGCCATTCAAAACCACATGATCTAACTTGGAACTTATAATGTAAATCTTTGATCTAATCTCAAATTTAGTTTGCGAGTCAAAACCTTGATTCAATCTACTATAAAAAACCAACTTATTAGGATCACCGACAACATCCACATGATTTGTAAACAACAATCTAGATTTCAAACCACTAGCTTTGAAACTATGTTGGAGAAGCATAGGATTAGATAAAATAGATAGTTAATATTCCAAGAAAGGGGTGTTGTCTAAAGGCACCACAACAACACTTGAGCACAATCAAGTATAGATCAACATACAAAGAAGTTTAAGAAACCAAAATATTTTGACAGATAACACATACCCATGTTCAAATATTGCACATCAAGATCAACCCATCGGGCCACTTTATATAGCATAAATATGTAATCAACTCCCTTGAAATGAGGAATATGAGGTAGAAATTGATCGGTTAGGGTGCATAATGATTTCTATAATTTATCCCCTTTTCTATCCACTAGTTGACTATTTTCTTTTAATCATTGAACAAATCGAATGCTTAGTTGATCAGTTAGCCAGTCTTATTTTTTATTCCTTAGTTTTCTACCTAGTTAACATGACTATCTGTCTCCAGAATAGCTAGAGGTGTGTTTAACTAAGTGCATTATGGAGAATAAGACTTAGTGGTTAAAGCATATTAGTGATCATAGTGTGTTGAGGGTTTATAGCATCAAAGTTATGGGTTAGATGTTTATGGGTGACAATGATCAATTTGGTCAAACATGGTCAATATAGTCAAGATCATCAATCATGGTCATTACCATCGATGATAATCAACCATGCTCAAACATTGTCAATATGTCATTATTCATAAATATAGGCAAATAAGATCCATATTCCAAATCTGGTTGATGATGATAAACCACAATCAAGTGTTAATGGCTCATGAGGCAGTTGAATTAGGACGAATTTTTGTTATGCCTTATTGCCAATCTTCTATTCCACCTTCAAGAATATTGGCAATAAGGCACATCTCAATAGGCTTCATTCACATTCGAAAAGAATTGTGTGCTAATCTCATCTTGAATTTGATACTTCATCCCATTCACATATCCCACTACTCTTTGATATTCTAGTTCCTCAATCCATGACATGAGTGAAAACTTGAAAATTTCTTTAGCTTACACCTAGATAATCAATTCTTTATGCCTCATACTTGAATTTTCTTACATAAATTCTATTGGTAATCAGTAGGTAGGAATTTTATCCTTGAGTTTACTCACCATCTTCCCCCAAGTTCTAATTTTCTCTTGTCATTTATCTACCCTATCCTTTTGTAGCATATCCCACTAAAGCGCAACATTCCCCACCAAAGTTCAACATATCCCTTAACTTTATCATGGAAAATCACACATAATGTGGACCTTGAACATTCTCATACTCAACGTACCTTTCAATCTATGATATCCAATCAATGAGAGTCTCAACCTTTAAACTACCACCATAGCATGAAACTTCTATCATTGTGCTACATTTGTCTTTCAAAAAGGATATTAAACATGTTGCTAGGTCCACTTCCTCAACATCTATATATTTTTGAATTTCATATTTTCACTTCGAGTCTGCTTCAACATCCCCAAGTATTTTATTTTCCAAATCTTCTATTGTTCTTCTCAATTCCCCCACTTTCCTATTCCTTGCACTTGTGTTGCTCCTCTATGTGGTGACATTCCTACAAGTTGTCTAGTGGCCCTCAACTTGACTAATATTCACAGGTCTAATTTGGGCTTGCCTTCTCACAACTTTCCCTCTAGCAATTGCATTGAACAATCTCTCACATGTCCAACCAAAATCAAGCACTATAGAACCACTAATAAGAAAACAACCTCATGAAATTAGATGGATTCTAATACCACCTGATGTAAGGGGTGTTAGATATACCTACAGTTAACCACTACAAGAAGCCCACTCTTTGCCCACATAGTGCACAATGAATTTTATGCTTCCTCAATAGTCGTTAAAACTAACACATAGAACAAGGAAATTGGGGAAATTTATTTGAGATATGACAAGGTAAGACATAAAAAATTCATTCTTATTCACATACATAGAAAATTTGTTCTTATAGATCATAGTATAATTTCATTTTGTGTTATACCTTAGCATACACACCATTTGTTTCATTCTGGACTCATATTGTTCTCTCTCCTCTATTATAGTTGTTTTAGCTTCACAAGATCATTTTATTCTATTTTGTTGTTGTTGCCACAACATCCCTCCAAATTTTTTGCCTATGCCAATTTTGGAGCCTATGTTAATTGTTGATTCAAGCCCCCATGTGTCATCATGTGGCTTGATTTGTTATTTGAGTGTTTTCTCCTAGTGTCACATCCTCCTAATTCAATGTGTATCAAGCGTCGTCACTTAACCATTAGAAGTGTTTGAGTTAGTAAGTTGCGGTTAGGTGAACTCATGATATTTCTTCACTTATAAACTTTCCTTCTAACCATGTAGACACTCAAAAAGCACACAAAAGCAGAAAAAGAAAACAAAAGGCAATAAAATCTCTCACAAAATCAAAAGCACACTTTGAGTTGAATAAGGTTTGCACTTGAGGTGAGCACACTCTCTTTGTGCTTCGAAAGTTCACCCTAATAGGGTGCACTCCTTCAAGTTGAGTAAGTGCACCCTACCTGGGCACACTCCTTCATGAAAACGACTTGTGCCCTATCTAGTTGCATGCATTATCCAACTTGATGCATGAGGGCACACTCCTAGAAAATAGGAACTACCCTAACTCCTTAACTAATGCTTTCATTTGACGACAAGTGGAACTCATGCATGAGTTAGTTTTTCATGTTGATCTCTTTAAACAAACATAGCTAATCATTCCTTCATTATCATCTCATCTTAGTGCACCACTAGAAATCATCAAGCCCTTCATCAACTAGTGCAGCAAGTAAGTTTGCATGCTCAAAACTTTACTTCTTTTTAACATTTCACTATCAAATCTTGCTTTGTTTGTTGTCAATTTCTCGTTTTACATTGTGTTTGTTGGAATTTTAGTTGGATATTCATCTCTCAAGTGTTCATTTATTGTTGCATGCAAGAAACCTTTCACGTGTTCTTGAAACTCTTCATCTTCCACCATGTATGCGACAACAACTTATATAGCCTTGCAGATCATTCATCTACTATCTTAACATTGAATTATGCTTTTTGTACTTGTTTCTAGGCTCTTTTCAGGTAGAGCACACTCCCTGAGCTCGAAACTCCTTCAATCTCAAAAACTGCGCCCTGTTCAACCTATTTTTCTTCCTAGGTGCATGGACGCATCACGAAGGCCTGAAGATTTTCCCTTCAGCCCTTCAGAGTGCTACAATGCGCTCTTTATGCCTTAGGGCACATGGGCACATCACGAAGGCATGAAGCCTTATCATTCATCCCTTCAACATGTGATAGTGCAACCTCCTTTGTATTGAGTGCATAGGCACACTTTGAAGACTCGAATCTCCGTTTTCCTCATCCTTCATCAGTTCGAAGTGTGACAGTGTGCCCTCCTTGTCTCCCAAGGTGCATGGGTGCATAGGGAAAGCCTGAATCCATATTTCCTCATTCCTTCAACACTTCAGGGTGCTATAGTGCACCCTGGCTTTTTTTTTGCCTCTTTCTTGAGTGCACTACAATACCCTGAATGACCATGCATGTCTCTTTGTGCTTCGAGAGTGTGCCCTCCTAGTCTGCATGTGTATTTTTACTTGCATGTAATTTATTTTTCATTGTTGTTCATATTTTTCATGATCTATCATTTGTAGTGACTCTTTGAATGTGATTTACAAATATTGTTGCATAGTTAGTTGTTTTAAGCTCATATTGTAGCTATGAGTGTGATTCTACAAACAGGGGTTTGTGCTACACATGTTACCACCGTGCCTTCATCTATTGCAGACATGTCATAGCAAAAGTATCCTCTAAAGAAATATCAAGAGAAAATGTTGATGGGCCTCTTGAAGTTACAAAGTCCAATATTCCTATATATGTGGACACTCATCGTTTTATCGACAAGACGACAGAAGTTACCTGGAGCAAGATCTACAACACGTTTATGTAGGAGACATTTCCTGAGAAGTTAAAAGATGTGCATCCATATATAAACATCAAGAAGTCTAGGATACACGGGATAATGTGCATATACCCGATCATGCCATGTGTTGAAACTATAGAATGGATAGCTACACATATGGATGACTCACACCTTATGCTACATAGTGAAAGTGGCAGACACATTGCCACTTATTATGTTGAGGATATGTAGACATATTATAAGATGCTTAATCCCATTGAATATGCAAACTTTGTCTTTCACACAAGATGGGATAACCTCGACACGACCGATGTTATCAGGTAATGGTGTCAAGAACCCACCAATTTTTGCCAGCACCCAACAACATTTTATGCAACAAAGATCTTGAGAGACGTATATCAGTATTTGATAACTATGTATTGTCGTATACTTGGGCACAAGAACATTGAGGTATTCCAAGAGAATTGCATATATACACTCAATCTAGTGGTGAACTGTGGAAAAGATTTTAATTGGGCAGATATATTATCATTTGAGTTACAGCGACAGATGGGGTGAGTCAAAACATATTTGCAAGCAAATCAAGCTCTAGTATTTTACATGTCTGCATATCTCTTGGATGGTACTCATGCATGATATGCATTCCCGAAGCTGTATTGGAACTATACTCCTAAAGAGAAGTTCCCAGTTTATGTCCACTACAGGATGTTATAGAAGGAAGCTTGAAAGGCGTGTATGATACATTGACTGAACACTTCTTTGGAACCATCTTTCTCCTGATATTTGAGACCGATCCTCCATGCATAATAGATCAAGTGAAGGAGTCTCTCCAAGAAATTGCAGACTAGTTTGCAGCTTCTGAGGGAACTTACATTAGATGCTCCAGATGTCAAACAACCCCTCATCTTATGTCTCAATATGTGACAAACAAGGTGGTCATGCAGGAGGTGGAAAATCAACTAGACAAGGGAATGACATGAACCCTTCATAGGAGGATGAAAATCCTTGGTCCATATTCCATTAAGGATCAGATTATATGAATTAAAGAGTCACAGGACATTGGCAGCTAAAACTGAAGAGTTGAACTACCTACACTTCGCCACCAAATATTTCCATGCATATGATCCTAGGCAAATTATTAGGAATCATTGTGAAAGGATAAAACATAATAAAATGTATTCATCAATATGTTGACCAAAAGATGAAAAGATAAAGAACTAATGCAATGCTAGAATGAAGACACATCTAGCCATGAACGCCAATTCACCTCACGATGCACTAGCTCAGGACTTTCAGGAGCAGGAACAAGAGGAGGAGGAAACAACACCTCAAGTAAAGAAGTTAGCTCCTAGGAAAAGGATCATGTACTCATCAGACTAGAGCAATAGAAAATGGAAATTCAATCCTTTAAACACATGAGCTACACAAATAGAGCTAGACAGGATAGAAGGGGAATAATAAGAAGAAGAATAAGAGAGCGGTAAGAAGGATGAGTTGTTTGAAAAGAAACTGATAGAAGAAGAAGTGAGGAGAGAGATAGAGGAGGAACAAAAAAGGCAGTCTTAGGAGGAGGAAGAAACGCAAAGGCTGGAATTGACTCATGAACTAGAGGAGGAACAATATGAGTAATAAGGCACCATCCAGCCCATGGATTATGAGCCTAATAATCCAGGTGAACAACCACTCATAGGATGACATCTTCCATTTAGAGAGATGGAGATTAAACCTCCACCAGTAGACAGAATCACAAATGTTTGTAGTGTAACATTTGATCAGCTAAAGAAGAGGATCATGTAGTAAAGGAGTAGGTACTTTCCTAATGATCCTCAAAACCTAGTCTCAGTAGTGATAGAAAAGGTGATCACCTCCAACACTAGAAGAAATTTGAGGGTAGTTATGGCGGCGAATGTTACATTCGCTATAGTGGCACAGGATAAATCAAAATATTTTCTAAATGAGAATTCTAGACTAAGAAGGGAACTTATTGCAACAAAGAAACTAGTAGAGCATCTTGCAATGGAGAACCAACAATCGTTATCATAGAACTGTAATACCGCAAAATGACAGTCAACCATTTTATATGAATTGGAACCAATGGAGGATACCTTGGCACAACTATACGATGAGATGATACTTTATAGCAGGTCATGTCTCCTCTTGTTGGAATTCATAAAAATGTACAGGAAGTGGTGAAACTCCTGATTATAGAAACTAGAGTAGTTCACAAGATGCAGGAGTGAACCGCCAAATATCCAAATGCCCCAAGCATTTGGAAAAGAAGGATAAGCTCTGTGCAAAAATAGCTAGAGTGAAATTGAGACTCCACCTATAGAATTACTCACATATTGGAACACAGTTGGTTAACACTATGGCTACATATAACCAACTGCATAACGAGTTTGAGTCTCTTACACAAAAGCACGGGATGCCCGCCATCAGATCCATTGAAGTAATCAAAGGCAACGGGGTCATCTTTCAGGAGATCAGAGATTGTTGAACAAATCAAGTACGTAACAGAACAGGAAGGCTTGGAAGTGACCAAAGATGTTATTCCACAGTATGCCTTTGCACCAATCAAATCACACGTGAAAATTTCATGGTTGTGGAATAATTTCCAGTCGAGATCCAAGAACATATTGTCAAAGGCATTGTAGGTAATGACACGCTATAAAGGAGACTTTCCAGACCGGATCCAAGCCATCACAAAGGAGTTCAAATCATGGCACATTTATATCACAAATGAACTAAATGAAGAAGCCCATGATCTATCCATTTGATGAGTTTTGTCTTTTAGCAGTTTTGTCTTATCAGGCCAATGTCTCATGTGTAAATTGTCTTATGTAATAAATGCTATGTAATGAAGTCCAAGGGACACAAGTGGAATATGAATGGCCACACATTGGAATGCAATGAGTCATATTAGGATATGAATAGTCATAGGAGTCAAACAGTTATGAGAAGCTCAAGAGTCATTACATTTGTTATAAATAGCTCCTCATAACTCAAGAAAAAGGGATTTTTTGGTAGGCTTATCCTTGGCTTCTCTTGTACTACATAGGAGAGAGATTGTTCTCTGGAGAATCAATTTGTGGCTTCGTGTTACACTATTGGATACAATGATTCACTCATGTAATAGTGTACATGGGATCTCTCACTTAATATCAGAATATCAATGAGTCGACATTCCTTCATACATGTATCATGTATATAGTTGGACTATTATGGTTATGTGTACGGTATATGTTGCTTAATTTACATGCTAGGTTATTGAACTATTTCGTTGCCTAGTTATGGTTGTTATTGAATGGATGTTGTTACACTTTAATGATTGTTGTTTATCATGGGGATTAATCTGCAGGTACTCAACAAGTCTCTCTTTTATCCGAGGTCCCCCTTTAGGGTAGTACTACTATTTTATAATCGATGGCTCGTTTCCCTCACCATCCATGTAAGTTTCCCTCATACACCTGTTACACAGCATTTTGTCATTGTCCCTGTACTCCCCATCTATGATCCTGGAGGACCTCTACAGTGTACCTGACATGCTTTCCCATCATGAAGAAACTCCAATATGTCCCTCTTCATGAGAAAAATAATTCCCCTTTGCAACATTTCCCAAGGATCTTCCTTCTATCCCAGTTTTCATGACCGACGCTACTGATCAATTTTCTCCTCACGCCAATTTGCAGAGATTAAAACTAGCCCTCATTCCGTTTGGAGTGACTGAGCCCTTTTCCAGTCGTGTTGATCCTCTTTTGGAAGGTTTTTTAAATAAGGAGTCGAAGCTTCCATGCTTAGATGCTTTGTAACGAAAGTCTTGTAGATGGTTGGGTTGGATGGAGCTGAGGAAGTCAGTTTGGGATCCTTTCTCCTATTAGGATGGAACAAACTCAAGAGATAATACCTTCTCCCATGATGAGAGGAACCATCTCCCATCCATCCAAGCTATATAAACCTCTCTTTTTCCCAAGCAAAAACTAGTTGGAGTTTTGGAGCAAGTTTGAATAATCAGCAAGTCATCTATAGCTTGTAGCTTTCTCGTGTATGCTTGAGGGAGAATAGTGTGATTTTGGTTTGGTTTGAAACTAGAAGGAAAGAGACCTTAAAAATTCCATTGTTGGGGCTATCCATGAAGTGCTAGCAGAAGTGTGGGAACCGAGATACGTTGAAGGAGACCAGCAACGTCAAGGCACCGATGCAATCTCTTTCTGATTTATATAAATGCAACTATTGATTAAATTCTTACATGAAGTGAAATTTTACATATTTATGGCTTAATGTTCCTTGACCTATTAAGTAGGATGAATACGATAGTGTATGCTATCACATTTGTTGTTGTTGTTGTTGTTTGCTTGTTTCAGGCATTCGAAGGAAGGAAACGAGAGATAGCTAGAGTGAGGAAGTATGATCATCATCAACCAGAATAGCGTTCTAAGAGGTAGGCCCTCTTAATTGATTCTAACTAAAGGAGATTTTCCATAGATTGTTTGTTTGTGGCTAGACCCGCTCTCTCAGGCTAGAGGAATTGTTTTTGTCCGCACTGAGAATTTGCCTGCACCAAAAATTGGCGACTCCACTGGGGAGCCAATCCTTCTATTTGATTGATTGTCATTTTATGGTTTTGTGTGAACTTTTATAGTATCACCATTTCCCTTTAGTGTTCTCTGCTTTGCCTGGTTTACTAATCTAAGACTAAAATTTACAGTGGCAAGTCTGGTCTTAACCTTTGAAAATTTTTATTTTTTTCCTTGAATCCTCGATCAACGCATTTATTTTTCTTACAATCACGTCGATCAGCACGAGTTTCTCAAAAAGAGTCACGTCGACCCCTTCTAACGCTTGTTATCAGTTAGGCAGTCATGCTGATTCCTGTAGGTGAATATCAGGGTTACCCTTGATCATAGCCAGTGTGTCTTGCCCTTCTGATTTCTGTCTCTCAGCTTGTTTTTGCTGTGTTCTCCATGGTTGGAAGGATCTTTTATCTTGGTTTCTATGATTGGTTGATTTGCATCTTCTTCACTTGGTTTCTTGCGTTCTTGGATGGTGTATAACCCTAGGGAATCTAGATCCTCACCCATTCACTTGTTTGTGTGCTCAGCAAGTCAAGTCGATAGTCAAGTTGTTCCTTGCATGTCGTTTAATGTTAGTCATTTTGTTGCTTTGATTTCCATTTAACAAGTTTGAAAAGTTTCATTTGTTGATTGAGCATCTCTTTTCGAGAATAGATCACATTGACCATCTTGTTTTTGGTTGAGTATTTGCATGGAATTCTCTTTTGTGCTTTGGATTTGCTCGAGGTTGATTGTATTAGAAATGTTTCATTGAAGTGTTTGTGAAAGATTCATTTTCTCATTTCATTGAAAAATACATAATTCTAGTTTGTTGAATCAATATGTTACATTAGTTAGCATCATTGAAGACTAGAGTTGCATCGTCAATTGCATTAGAAAAGAAATGAATTCTCTTTACTATTAAAAGGACTAGTTGAAGTGCATTTGATAGGAAGATTCAATGCATTTGTGAGATTTATTAGAGAAAGATTTCATTCTTTGATTTTTGCATTGATTTTGTGTTCCTATCTCCCAATTAGTGTTAACTTTCATAGAAGACAAAGATTTCTTTTTTCATATAGCTGCATGTAGGAGTTTTTTTTAGTTGACGGCGGTAAGGCCTTGTAATTGAAACCTAATTTAAGATCAATCGTTAAAATCTATTGAATTAACCTAAGGAAGAATTGAAACTTAACGCTTACATTTAGTGGTCTATGCTAGAGACGTGTTCTGACATCTTTAAACCTAGCAGTTGTCGTTCGCTTCAACACTAAACAGCGCTAGTACAGATTTGTGCTCCCCATACCGTCGCATATATAAAGGGAGACTCCACTAGGTTTGCAATCCTTTATCTGTAGGAAGATGAGTCTGCCACCTTGTAAACATGGTACATCGAACACAAAATTCAGGGAGATTTCTTGCTCGTACTTTTCGGTTCATCGAGAGGTATTTTGTAGTTCACTGTTACTTGGTAATCCCTTTTACCTAGATTGTCTTGAGTAGTCATTTTGATATTTTTGACTCTTTAAATTTAAAATATCACCAATCGCTTGTCCTTTCAAGCTCGTTCAAACCGGAAGAGACTAGAGTCACCTTTTCCCTTTTCTCGACTCTTAAAACATGAAAAGGCAAAGTTTTGTTTCAGTGTTTTAAAATTAACTTCCCACGAAATATCCCTGGTTAAATTTATCTTCCTTAGTGATTCTTTAGGGTCCTTTCCAATGGAAACATTTCCAGAGTCTACCACTCAAGGATTCCCCTCGGATGGGAATCCTAGTCCTTTTCTTTCTTTTGGAAATGTTGGTGCTCCTTATATGGCAACATTATCCCTCCCTGGGTTAACCATTGGTTTACCTATCTAGCTATTTTCAACCTCTGTGGTCTTGAGTGTCCCGACTCCTGTCCAGCCATCTACTTCATCTAAACTAGATCACGTTGATTCTAAGGTTGACCTCTAACCTTCTTCCCCTATTTCTTCACCCTCCTCTTCTACTTCGCCTGGTGAAAGTTTGAAATCCATTAACCAGGAGGCTAAGAAGAAGAGGAAGAAGAAGAAGATAGATAAGAAAGAGGCCAACCATGCAATTGTTACTCCATGCACCTCCCATAGACAAACCTTCCGATCCTCCACGAAAGGTAAAATTCCCTTGTAGGCTATGTAAGGGTGACCATCTCCTTTGAGATTGTCCTGGCATTCCCAGAGTCTTAGAGGTATGGTATCAAGACCTGAATCGACCATCCTCGTCAACCTCTGGAGATCATGTTGATGCTACACCTTCAACTAATGATGGTAAGAAGGGAAATATTAGATTCCCCTATAGATTATGTGAAGGGAAGCATATTCTTCACCTTTGTCCTCTTATGGATAAAGCTTCCAAAAATTTTGAACACCTTACAACTCCTCAACCCCAACTTTTTATTGGTTATCAGAGGCTTTCTTCTAACCCTCTCCTAGTTGGTAAAGAGATTAACTTGGATTCATCTCTTTCCCATCCTTTTGTTCTTGAGCATGACTCTCTTGTGTTTGTTCCCGACCAACCATTGGTCAAAAAGAGTGTCGACTTGGATTCGCCTTCAGTTGTTCACTCTATTCCTGAAGAAAGTAGTGATGATAATACTGCTCCTGTTCTTCCCATCTCCTCAGATTCTCATAAATTGAAGAGTGACCCTCCCATCCAATTGTTCAGGAGAGTCCTTCTCCTTCTCCTATAGGGCATGGGGGCAATCATATGATGCCCCCACCAAGTAGTTTTGTCGTTTCTTTTTATTGGAGTCGACTGACTGATTTCCGCCTCCCATCTTATGTGCCTTTCCATATCACAGTACAAGCCTATAATATGGTAGTACATGGCACTATATTAGATGAAGGCACGTATGTTAGCATCATGTATTCTACTACTTGAAAAGCTTTGGGCTCCCCACATCTTGTGTCTGTCACTTAGAATCTGTTGGCTTTCAACAGAGGAACCAGTCAACCCTTGGGGATCCTTCTGAAGTTCCCCATTACTTTGGGAGGAAAGATCATCTATATAGACGTGATGGTAGTCCAAGGTCCCTTATATTTCAATCTTCTCCTTGGACACGACTATGTTTATGTCATGGGAGCTCTTGTTTCTTCACTTTTCTGTGTGGTTTATTTTCCGCACGAAGGGAGAATTGTGACTATTGATCAATTGTCATTCATTGGTCACCAGGCGCCTCCTTTGCAACCATCATCCCCTATCATCTCTTGTTTGGAAGCACTACCTTCCTACTACAAGTCAATTATGTGGCTACCCGTTCCATCTCTACATCTCCTAATGATCACAAAGATGGTATTGTACATTATGTATTGGGGGCATTGAAATTCAATCTGTATTTGGTACCAAATGACATGTATTCCTCCCAAAGCATGGTTCTTTCATCTAGTGAAGACCTCTTGGGAGCCATGTTCTCTTATGGGTCATGAACATATTTCAACCTTGTTAAAAAATGAAACAAGGAGTCGTGAGGATAGTTCTTGGTCTTGTGTCAACCTCGTTAAAAAATGAAACAAGAGGTGAGGATAGTTCCTAGTCTTGTGTCAACCTTGTTAAAAAATGAAACAAGGAGTCGTGAGGATGGTTCCTTGTCTTCTGTCAAGCTCGTTAAATAATGAAACAACTCCCTTTTCCAAATCGAGTCTTTGATTAAGATCTCGTAAAATCCCAGTCGAGTCTTTCCTGGATCTCGAAAGTGAACTTTCATTTCATCCACCTAGCTGATTGAAATGATGCTTGGGGGGGCATGTACCTCGAATTGATTCACTATGTTGGGGGCATGCGAACTTAACTCAAGCATAGTTTGTCTTTGTTTCAAGCTTGTGTAAAAATGAAACCAAACTCAAGCATAGTTTTTCATTTCAAGCTTGTGTAAACATGAATCGAATTCAAGCAGAGTTCCCCATGGTTCAAGCTTGTGTAAAAATGAACCCATGCCCAATTTACATCTCGTGATTTCCATTTTTATCAGCTAATTTCTGCTAGATGAGCCCTGGTTGTTTCATTCCATCACCACCATCTCTTTGGCTAATCATATGCTTTCACTTGGTTGTTTTTCCTTTCCTTAGGGACCGCAACGATGAGTGGTTTTATTAGCCAGCCTCTTGATCATTACATGCTTTGAGCAATTCCATCATAACCAGAACTAGTTACTACCATTTATACCACTCATTCCTCCAGGACAAGTCACCTCTAAGCTCTTTTCTGACTCGTAAAAAATGAAAGGATCGCCGAGTATTTTTCCCTTTTTTACTCGTAAAAGAGAATAAAATGGGGGGTCTGCTTTGAATCTCTTTTCTGACTCTTTAAACACGAAATATTACCGATATCTTGTCATTTGAACTCGTTAAAGGCTGCAAAACATCATTCACCTAGTATACGTTTACCCCTTTTTCGGGCTAGGATGAACTATTCACGAAAAAGGTACTCCTTGACTGAAATGGTCAAGCGGTTCTCTCAAGTATCATTTTCTACCTTTTCGGGCTCGAGAGACAAAAATGTACGAAAAGGGACCATGTGGAGTTTCCTTTTTCGTGTCTTTTTCAAACTCTCTAAACATGAAAAAGATACTGAGTTACGCCTTTGTCAGACTCGTTAAAACATTAAATGATCATCATCATGACGAACGTGAGTTTCTCCTTCCTAGGGCTCATTAAACTTACTAGGTCAGATTCGTCCAAAGGATCAACTTACAGTGCAAGCACATGCTATCCCCTTCAAGCTTGTGATAAAAAATAATTGGGGTACCTGCTAGAAATGGTGTGGGAAAATGGAAATTGTATCAGTCGTATTGGAAGCTCACTCTTGAACATGACACTTTCTGCTTTGTGTCGGGTTGGGATATCCTCCTTTTCATCATTGACCTTCCTGGGTTGGGCCATTCACTTTCTACCTTCCATTTGATATCTTCCACGTCATCATGACCATCGATCCTATGGATCCAAAAGCTGCCAAGCTCCGGAATCATGTCATCGATATGCTCAAGAGTTAGTCCCTCTACAATTACACTTACTCCTGATTCTCTGTATCATCTAAAATCATTTGCATCCCTTTGTCTCATGTCGCTGATGTGGGATACATCATGGCCCTCCTTCGACATGGTCACTTCTTATTGACTTCAACTCATCATCTAGGAAGTTGACCGAGAGACTCCCTTCCAGTACCTTAGAGCTTGCATGCCCTAATGGCAAGTTCTTCGCACTCGACGACTAGATCACATCATTGGCTTTTGATCGGTTGATTTAAGGAGTGTTCAACATTAGTTCCTTTATTCACATTCTGTGAACTGTGTTGCCAGTACCTTGAGAGCCATTGTCATTATTGGTGGTTTCTCTTGTGCTTGTTAACGGTTCCCACCATTGACCGGTATTCAAGCGACTTCCTAGCATGTTCGACTCCAACACATCCATTCACATGTTAGGATTTGTACTTTGATCGGGTCGTTTGGAGCGCAAGACCCTAGGCTAATATTACACAAGTCCAGGTTGTGAGGCGATGTGACATGATCATGTTGATATACATGTCCCTTTCAGATGGATGGTTGCAACCATACCATGAGTTTTTATATGTGATCTTTATCATTATTGGATGGTTATGACCATACCATGAGTTATTATAAGTCATCCTTCTCATTATTGGATGACTGCGACCATACCTTGGTTCCATTAAGATCCTTTCTACTGGATGGTTGCGTCCATGCCTTAGATCCATTTACATGATCATTCTCTGGATGGTTGCTTCCATACCACGATTCATGTATCATTATTCATATTTTTAAGTGATGTATATGTATCTATGCTTGCTTGCAGGTTTTTTGATGATGGACTCTGGTTCCCCGCTTCCACTTGTAAAGTGTTTCACCCCTCACTCTAGCTCGGCCTTCACGCTTTAGGGAGAATTTGTTACAAAACATTTTGTCACTGTCCCTGTACTCCCTATCTATGATCCTAGAGGACCTCTACAGTGTACCCGACATTCTTTCCATCGTGAAGAAACTCCCAATATGTCCCTCTTCATGAGAAAAATAATTCCCCTTTGCATCTTTTCCCAAGGATATTCCCTCTATCCAAGTTTACAAGATCGACGCTACTGACCACTTTTCTCCTCGCGCCAATTTTCTGAGATTAAAACTAGCCCTCATATCGTTCAAAGCGACTAAGCCCTTTTCCAATCGCGTCAATCCTCTTTTGGAAGGTTTTTTAAATAAGGAGTCGAAGCTTCCATGTCTAGAAGCTTCATAATGGAAGTATGGTAGATGGTTGGGCCAGATGGAGCCGAGGAAGTCAGTTTAGGCTCCTTTCCCCTATTAGGATGGAACAACCTCAAGAGATAATACATTCTCCCATGATGAGAGGAACCATCACCCATCCATCCAAGCTATATAAACCTCTCTTTTTCCCAAGCAAAAACTAGTTGGAATTTTGGAGCAAGTCTGAATAATCAGCAAGTCATCTATAGCTTTTATATTTCTAGTGTATTCTTGAGGGAGAATAGTGTCATTTTGGTTTGGTTTGAAACTAGAAGGAAAGAGGCCTTAAAACTTCCATTGTTGGGTCTATCCATGAAGTGCTAGCAGAAGTGTGGGAACCTGGATACGTCGAAGGATACCAGCAACGTCAAGGCACCGGTTGTAATCTCTTTCTGACTTATATAAATGCAACTATTGATTGATTTCTTACATGAAGTATCATTTTACATCTTTATGGCTTAATGTTCCTTGACCTATTAAGCAGGTTAAATATGATATTATATGTTACCATGTTTGTTGTTTTTTTTGTTTGCTTGTTTCAGCTATTCGAAGGAAGGAAACCAGAGATAGCTGGAGTGAGGAAGCATGATCATCATCAAGCAAAATAGCGTTCTAAGAGGTAGGCCCTCTTAGTTGATTCTAGCTTAAGGAGATTTTCCATATATTGTTTGTTTGTGGCTAGACCCGCTCTCTCGGGCTAGAGGAATTGTTTGTGTCCGCGCTGATAATTTACCTGCACTACAACACCTTACATCAAGCATCTCACAAAGCTCACATTCTTGTTGCCCCAAAGAGGTATTGTATTCTCTTATATCCTATAGTGACCAATGCACTCCTTGGAAAACCATTTCAATGGTGGCTAGGTCGTATGACTAGATGGGACTCCTACACCAAACAATGTGAGGTCTAATTAGGACTTCACATCGGGGAGATCACCTTACAATGTTGGAAAAATCCAACACCGTCAACTTTTTTGGCGCTAGAAGAAGGGTCAGATGACAAGCTAAGCCTATAAAGTCTATTTGAATCTTTTACCTTTAATGGCTTAATCCAAAATCATAATCCTGAGGTATTTTACACAAGCTTTAGATATTTCAATACCCGTGGACTTTTTACACGACTTGTCACGATTTAAAGTTGATGGCAAGGGTACGTCAAACATTCTTGGGTGTGATGTTGCATTTGTTAAATTATGCTTCTTGAATGGTTTTGATTTAGAAGAAAACATTACACAGTTATTTACCCTTGCATTAAATGGTTGTGTGAAGCAATAATGTTATTATTTAACCATCACTTCTATCACATATTTTGATCACTCGATTAATGAACTTTATCGACTTTTTGATAAGTACCAAAATGTTATTGACAAAATTGATCAATTGAGAATTGAACTGAATGAATCTCTTGAGCATTTTGTTAATCGGTTCCTTCATCTTTCTTATCAGTTTCTGGAAGAGGATGTGAAATAGTGTTTTTTGGATGAGAAATTTTGATTCTTAGTCCATATGTCAACAAAATCATTTGAATCGAATTTTTATGATCAATAAGCATCTCAACTTCTAGTAGAACAACCGAGAATTCTCTTTGTCCCATGTCCTCCTCCCTTTGATGTCCTATATGTCAGACCTAGACCAATATTTGAATTGGAAGATCAATTCACTGACAAAGAATTCAAGTTTCTTTCACATCTCTCTCATGGCCATGATTCATCTGATGTTATCACTCAACCATCTTCAAATCCTAATATCCCTCCCATCAATGTTGCACCTGTTAATCAAGATGAAGCCTTGGATGATCACCCGATGGTTTTCTACTCTCTAAATTATATGGTAATGGTCATTTAAGCAAGTTGGATGAACATTTGTTCCTAAATGAAGATCTGGATTTGCAAGAGTTCTAACTAGAATCTGATACAATCATCAAATATTTTCTTTCAGGTATATCGCCTTTTGATCAAGAAGATGATATGCTTATCATTGAAGATTTTTGCACTACTCTTGAATATATATCTTATGTTGGATGTCATGATTTAAATGTTGAATCCCCTATTAACAAGCAACTGATCATGTTTTCTTATAATTCAAAAATAAGTCAGGTGAGTAGGGCACTTCAGCTAAGGCTGATGCTTATGTCAGGCCCTTGTCACCATGACGATGTTCATGATTTTGGTCAGTTTTTTATTTATCTACACAAACTTTTCATCGATGTCATCACATGGGATGAATATGCCTTCCTGAGGGATGATTCTTTTATTCATATAAAAAAATTCAACCCACAAGAAAGAAAATTTAATTTGATTATTCATCCCTTCTCAAGCAAACCTCTAATCTGTAATGAAGAAACGAAGAAGGATCTTTATGAATATTTTCCATCATTCATCCAAGAATCCTATATACATGATAGATTGGATCGTGGTCAACCTACGAATATCATGTATGACAAGGATCTGTCTTTCTATAATCTTTCAGTCTGGGCCCATATCTTGTGTCTTGTATTTGCAAATTATTTTTCAAGTCTTGTATGGTCATAAGCCCAATGATTATTTTTTTTGTGGATTCCCCATGTGGTAGAGCAGTTAAGTGTAATGACCAGTTGTGTTTTCACTTTATGTTTTCACATGTCAGTGTAGATGCTTGCACGATTCCTATTGTTCACTACACTGCTTTTCATTTTGACTATACATGATCACATCCTTCATTTTAAATGACTAGAGCAGCTTCTATGGCTACACTGAAAGTTTCACTTTACATGATCCGACCTTGTATTGTTTAGTTTAGGTTAGGTTAGGTTGCATATAGTTAGATGAATTGTGTTGTCTTTTCCTTGTCTTGTTTCAGTTTTATTTCTTCGGTTTCATCAGTCCTTGAATAAGTCAGCTTTGAGCTTTGAAATGAAATGGCTAATCATTTGTGAAAGGAAAAGTGAAGTATCTCGCAGCTATTGTTTTATCTGTCACCCTCTTCATTGATTTGGTTTACATCTTTCAATTCAATGATTTTCTGATGGAAAATACAATCCCTCAATTAGGAAACTATAAGAAAATCATGAGACTCCATTTGTTTATAAGCTTTCTCATTCACACACTTGGTCTTGTTAAGAATGGTGTTTTCTTACTTATCTATCTGTGTAGAATAAGATAAGGGGAAAACTTTTAGAAACTAAAGAATTAGATGCCTAAAGCATGTCTTTGAAGGAACAACCTATTTTTCTCTCACTAAGTCGAGATCCCTCTTCCTCCCATTGAAAAATAATAAGTGCCTATGCACAATCCTATAAAATAAAAGAAAAATATAAAACAATGAAGGAACATAAAGGCTTCCTAGGAGGTGAAGTAAGCGACTTAGTCAAGGTATTATCCAGGCTCACTAGCAGCAAAGCAACGTTTGTGTTCCTGAAGTGACTCCATCAGGGTATTGTCCAAGCCTACTAGCAGCAGAGCACTATCAGAGATGTAAAACTCAAAATATGATTTTTTTTATTTCGCTATACTATATTACTCTTACTTATGTCGACAAGATATTGATGTGGCTTGTTTAATATTGTTGTTACACCGAGTAGTGGAATTTGCAAGGCTATATCTTTAACCAAGAAGAGTGGAGAGGTGAAGGTAAATCATTGATAAAATCAATACTTCTTGGATAAATGAGACTTTGTGTTTACGATGAAACCATTTCAAAGAAGTTGGGATTCTCCTAGTGTGTCACCAATGTTGTCGTTCAAACAACCCTCCAAATTTTTTTCCTATGTCAATTTTGGAGTCTACATTATCTGTCATTTCAAACCCCCATGCATCGTCATGTGGTTTGATTTTTTATTTGAGTGTTTTCTCCTAGTGTCGCATCCTCCTAAGTTAATGTGTCTCAAGTGTAGTCACTTAACCATTAGAAGTGTTTGATTTAGTAAGTTTTGGTTAGGTGAACTCACGGTCTTTATTGACTTGGAAACTTTCCTTCTAACCATGAATATAGTCAAAAAACACACAAAAGTGGAAAAACAAGTAAAAAGAAAGAAAATATCTCACAAAAGCAAAAGTGCACTTTGAGTTGACAAAGGTTTGCACTTAAGGTGAACGCACTCTCTTTGTGCTCTGAAAGTGCACACTACTAGGGCACACCCCTTCAAGCTGAGAAAGTGTACCCTGCTTGGGTGCACTCCTTTGTGAAGAAGACTTAAACCTTATCCAATTGCATGCATGATCCAACTTATTGCGTGAGGGCACACTCCTAGAATATAGGAACTTCCTTATCTCCTTCTTAATCGATCCTTTCATCTGATGACAAGTGGCACTAATGCATGAGTTATTTTTGCATGTTGATATCTTTAAATAAACTCATCTAATCAGTCCTTCATCATCATTTCATCTGACTGCACAACTGGAAATCATCCGGCCCTTCATCAACTAGTGCAAAAAATAAGTTTGCATGCTCAAATCTTTATTGATTTTTATCATTTCACTGTCAAATCTCGCTTTGTTTACTATTGATTTCTTGTTTTGCAATGTGTTTGTTGGCATTTTAGCTGGATCTGCATCTTGCAAGTGTTCATTTATTGTCGCATGCAAGGAACCTTTCACATTCTTGAAACTCTTCATCTTCCACCATGCATGCGACAACAACTTATATAGCCTTTCAGATTATTCCTCTCCTATATTAGCAGCAAATTAAGATTTATATACTTGTTTCTAGGATATTTTCACGCAGAGTGCACTCCCTGAGCTTGAAGCTCCTTCAGTCTCGAAAATTGTACCTTGTTCAACATAGTTTTCTTCTTAGGTGCTTGAGCGCATCACGAAGGCCCAAAGATTTTCCCTCTAGCCCTTCAGAGTGCTATAGTGCACCCTCTTTTCCTTAGGGTTCATGGGCACGTCAATAATGGCACGAAGCCTCATCATTCATCCCTTCAACATTCGACAATGCACCCTCCTTTGGCTTGAATGTATAGGTGCACTTTGAAGGCTCGAAGCTCCCTTTTCCCTGTCCTTCGTCAGTTCGAAGTGCGACAATGCACCCTCCTTGTCTCCTAGAGTGCATAGGTGCTTATGGAATACCCAAAGCCCTCTTTTCTCTTTCCTTCAATCCTTCAGGGTGCTACAATGCACCCTAGCTTATTTTTTTCCTCTTTTTTGAACGCACTAGTGGACTACAAAGCCCCAAATCACCATGCATGTTTGTTCATGCTTCGAGCGTGTGCCCTCCTAGTTTGCATGTGTATTTTTTCTTGCATGCAAATTATTTTTCGCTTTTGGTCATATTTTTAATGTTGTATCATTCGTGATGACTCTTTGAACAAGATTTAAACATATTGTTGCATAGTTAGTTGTTTTAAGTTGATCTTATTGCTATGAGTGTGATTACATAAATAGTTGTTTGTGCTACAAGTGTTACCATTGTGTCGTCATCTATTGGATACATGTTGCTATGCAAAGTAGCCCTAAATAACTCTCAAGAGAAAGTGTTGATGAGTCACTTGAAGTTATAAAGTCCAGTATTCCTATATATGTGGACACTCAGAGTTTTATCGACAAGACAACAGAGCTTACCAGGAGCAAGATCTATAACACGTTTATAAGGGAGACATTTCTTGAGGACTTAGAAGATGTGCATGCATATATAAACATCAAGAAGTCTAAGATACATAGGATCATGTGCAGATACCCAATCATGCCATGTGTCGAAGCTATAAAATGGATAATTACACATATGGATGACCCACACCTTGAGCTACAGAGTGAAAGTGGCAAACACATTGACACCTATTATGGTGAGGAAATGCAAACGTATTATAAGATGCTTAAGCCCAATGAATATGAAAATGATTCCTTTTACAAAATATGGGATAACCTCGATACAACCAATGTTATCAAGCAATGGTGTCGAAAACTAGCCAAGTTTCGCCATCGCCCAACAAAAATGTATTTTCCAAAGATCTTGAGAGACGTATATCAGTATTTGATAACTATGTATTATCGGATGTTTGGCCATAATAAAGTTGAGGTATTCCAAGAGAAATATATATAGACACTTAATCTATTGGTGAACCATGAAAAATATTTTAATTGGGCAGATAAATTATCATTTGAGTTGCAGCAACAGGTGAGGCGAGTCAAAACATCTTTGCAAGCAAATCAAGCTCTAGAATTTTATATGTCTGCATATCTCTTGGAAAATATACATGCACGATATCCATTCTCGAATTTGTATTAGAACTGGACTCCTAAAGAGAAGATCCCAATTTATGTCCATTACAGGGTGTTATCAGAAGGAAGCTTCAAAGGCGCATACTACAGATTGGCCAAATATTTCTTTGCAGCCATCTTTCGCCTGATATCCAAGACTAATCTGCCATGCATCACAAATCAAGTGAAGGAGTGTCTTCAAGATATTTCTGACTTGTTTGTAGCTCATGAGGAACTTACATCAGATGCTTTGAATGTCAAACAACCCTTAATCTTGTGAAACAATATGAAACAAACAAGGTGGTCATGTAGGAGGTGGAAAATCAGCTAGACAAGGGACTGTCAGGAACCCTTCATAGGAGGAAGAAATTCCCATGACCCATATTTCCATTAAGGATCATATTATATGAATTAAAGAGTCACAGGACATTGGCAACCAAAACTGAAGATCTAAAATGCCTACACTTCGCCACCAAATATTTCCATGCATATGATCCTAGGTGAATTGTTAGGTAGCATTGAAAGGATCGGGCATAATACAAGGTATTCATCAATATGGTGACCAGAGGATGAAAAGATAAAGAACTGGTACAATGCCAAAATGAAGACATATCCATCCATGAACACCAATTCACCTCATGATGCACCATCTCAAGACTTGCAGGAGCAAGAATAGGAGGAGGAGGCAACAACACCTCAAGTAAAGAAGTTATCTCCTAGGAAAAGGATCAGGTGCTCATCATGTGAGAGAAACAAAAAATGGAAAGTCGATCATTTAAACATAGGAGCTACACAAACAGATCCATAGAGGAGAGAAGGGGAAGAATAAGAAAAAGAAGAGGAGGATAGCATGAAGCAAGATGAGTTTCTTGAAAAGCAACTGATAGAACAAGAAGCAAGGAGACAGATAGAGGAGGAACAACAAAGAAAATCTTAGGAAGAGGAAGTAGTGTAGAGTCTGGAAGAAGAACAGTTGACTCATGAACTAGAGGAGGAGTAATATGAGGAAGAAGACATAATCCAACCCATGGATGATGAGCCCAGTACTCTAGGTGAACAACCACTCACAAGAGGACATCTTCCATTCAGAGAGATGGAGATTACATCTCCACCAGCAGACAAAGTCAAAGATGTTTGCAACGTAACATTTGATTTGTTAAAGAAGAGGATCATGCAACAAAGGCATAGGTAATTTCTTAATGATCCTCAAAACCCAGTCTTAGTAACGACAAAAAAGGTGATCACCTCCAACACTAGAAGAAATATGAGGCCAGTTATGGCAACGAATGTTACATTCACTACAACGACACAAGATAACTCAAAATATTTTATAAATGAGAATGCCAGGCTAAGAAGAGAACTTGTTGCGATGAAGCAATAGGCAGAGCATCTTGCAGTGGAGAACTAGCAGTATTCATCACAGAACTCCAATACCGCAAAGTGGTCGTCAGCCATGCTAGTTGAATTCGGACCAATGGAGGATATTTTTAGTGTCATTCTTTGCAGCCTTCCACCAGTGATCAAATATGCTCTTATAAAGTGGTATTGGGGTGCCAAAACCAAATTTTTGTCATTTCAGTGAGTCTTCAAGTAAAATTTGGTCACTAGGTATTAGGTCTAGGATTGTTTTCACTCCTTCCAAAGTTTTCCAAATATTGGTCCATGTCACCATTCGGCTGAGTGTACCATCATTCAAGGATTTGTCATCATTATTTCAAGTTCCAATGGGTCATTTTACACCTTTTTTGTGCTTTAGTTGTGCTTAGGTAAGGCTCATTTCCCTCTCTTAGGGTTTTGAAGGTAATTTTTCTTGGATGGTCAAATCATCAACAAAACTTGTATCCTGATGCTCATACACCTTCCTCTATCCTTAATATACCCTCTTAAACACTTTCCATCACTGATATCCCTCAAATTCATCATTTTCCCACAAACCCTAGTCTATTGCTACAATTTGACACTTTTCCAGGTTAAGCCTGTGTTTTTCCCTTTTGGACCTCTTCCCCTCACTCAATCCTTGAAATTACACTTTCCCCTACTTCCTAACATCCCTCCATACTTCCAAAAAATTTCTCAAGAATTTAGAAGCCCCTCATCCCCTTCATTTCCCTTCATTTCTACAAATCCCCTGTTCCACATATCAGGATAGTTTTTATTCAAATGATGTTTCTAAGCAAGAAAAGACGAATTTGACAAAACTGAGAGAGGTTTTTGTCCATCATAGACACAAGAATAAAACCCTCCTTCCACTTTCACACAGGTCTCATGGTTTGGGAGAAATGTCCAAACAATAATTTTCCACGGGAGAGTTGCTGCACTTCTAGAGTGATCTTGGGAAAATCAATATTTCTCCTATTTGGAATGTCCAAAAGACTTTCTTGATGAGTCAAATGATAATTAGACATAGATAAATTTCCAATGAGCTATCATGATCTCAATTTGGAGTTGAGTAAGACCTCCAAAAGTTGACTACAATAGCACTCTACATTTTGGCAGCCTCATTCTACACATTTTGACCAGTCTTGGGAGATTGAACTTTTTACAGAGCAAATGAGCTCCAAATTAAAAAATTTAAGATAAAGTAGAAAGGAAGAGCTTTCCAACGAGCTATCATGGGCTCAATTTTGACACCAGGAAGGTAGTCGAAATTCAGCTTTAAGTGGCGCTACATGTAGAGAAAGGAGTTGCGCGTAGGGCCAGCGAGAACCAAAATGACCTCCTACCACCCAAAAAAACACCAAATTTGTCTTCTTTCCCCTCAAACAAGTGTTGTCCCTGAACTTCATCATTGGATTTCAATTAATGAATTTGAAGATAATTTGCTAGGCTAAATGTGAAACCCTAGAATCTCCTCTATTTATGCCTTAAAACCCTAACCCTTACTATTCCTCCCATCACTTATCACTAAAACCCTAAAACCCTCCTCCATATCACTCCATAACACTCCATACCACTCCATATCACTCCATATCCCTTTTTCCTTCATCCCCAAAGCAATACCCTAAAACCCTAGCCCCTCTCCCTCATTTTCATGGTTCATACCCTCCCACTCATTTTGATGTTTACCTAGTCCACCAAATACCCCACAAGATTACTTTCCCTTCCCTCATTCCTAATCACCCTTACTCACCCCCTCCATCCATTTTCTAGGAGTAAACAGCCTCAAATCTTGGCAAACATGGATAGAGAAGACATATATTATGAGGAGGAGAGAGATTTTGATTTGATGGAGCATGATGAGCCAGAACAACATCATATTCATCATGGCATAGAGACCATTGATTTGGAGGGTCAGGATGAAGCAACAAAAGAAAACATCATCATACAGGAGAAAGAGGCTCAAAACCAAGCACTGATGGACAACTTGGCGAGAGCCAAGTATCTCATCACATATCTGAAACAAGAGAACAAGCAGCTGAGTGATAAGCAGGTCCTCATGGATCTGGAACTTCTCAAGGCAAAGAGACAAAGTGACAAGGGTAAATCAGCAATGCAAGAGGAAGAAGCACCAGTCACTTTGACTTCAATTGATAAGGAAACTGAGGGTGATAGAGAAATTTGGCTTGAAAGAGTCAATTTGCACTTAGAAAATCTATTGCAAAGGGCCAATAGGGACAACCAGATCATCAGGCACATGGCCTACCACTACAGGACCTGGAAAAAAATTTGCAACATAAGGGTCAAACAGATGAAAGCAAGGCTAAGACGGGCTCTAAAAGGCAAAAAGAGGAGGATAGGCTTAGGTTGCTTGCTAAATATTCCTTGGCTCATCAGGATACTTGATGATGGTTCTGCTCACCAATTTTGGTCAAGTTTGGAGGAGTTTTTGTCATTTGCAAATTTTGAAAATTTTAAACACAGAAAATCTGGCTCAATGCGCAACACCACTGGGGCTGCACTTTTCCTAGAGACACCCAATGGACAAATGGCTTGCATTTTAGGATTTAGAGCGATGAGTACATGCACCCTATGCATTTTCTAAGCTTTTGGAGCAGAACTGGTCTACCAAAAGGTCAACAAACACCCCAAAAATGACCTTTCTGCCACTTTTTGGACACATAGAAGAAGTCTTGGGAGAATCAACCTTTGAGGGGTCAAATGAGCTTCAAATGAATAAATTCTAGATGTTTTAGAAAATAGACTTGAAGAGATTTCCAATGAGCTATCGTGAGCTCAATTTGGATGCTAGGAAGGCCTCCAAAAGGGACCTGAAAGTAGCGTTGTGTGTTGGACCAGTGGCGTTGCACGTAGGACAAATTTTGCACAGGATGGCCATTTTACTGTGTTTTGACTGTGATCATGGATTTTCTCTCATGGAGGATGTTTTAATGACGTAAATGATGACTTGGCTTGTAAATATGATGGATAATTAGTAGTATAGGGTATATTTATTAGATTAAAAGTCATTTTGAGCACAAATGAATCAGTTTCCTCACTTTTAGAGGCAAGTTGTTAGGATGCCTATATTCTAGTTTCTTGTTCAATGTTGGTTAGATTAGCTCCTCATCTTAGGGATTCGACCCCTGAGGATGGGAGGAGGTTGAAACA
Source organism: Pinus taeda (assembly GCA_000404065.3). Lineage (NCBI taxonomy): Eukaryota > Viridiplantae > Streptophyta > Pinopsida > Pinales > Pinaceae > Pinus > Pinus taeda. The sequence continues at coordinate 354,362 of APFE031575377.1, read as the reverse complement.
AAGCCTATATATTCTTCTTCTTTCTCATTGTAAAGGGTTGGACTTAGTAGGATGCTTATGCTTTGATTGTACAACATTTTGTATCAGTTTAGCAGAAGATTAATGAAAAATTGCAACTATTTCTTTGGGATCCATGTGGTATCATATTTAGTTCAGTCTCCTCTCTTGTGATCATATGTTAAAATGTTTTGTGTACTTCATTAATCATTTCATTGCTTCTAAGTGGATGTTCTCAAGTTGATAGGCAGAATCCATAACATTAATGCTTTACTTTGGGAAAATATTCACCAGTTTATGTTTTCTACAGTTTAGGAAGGATCCATGGTGATCACATGCTCTTCCTATCTTCTCACCGGTCTTGAATCACGTCACCCATCAAACCCTAGAGTGCTAAGCTTTATACCTACCTTGCCCCATCGAACACCCTGCAATTTTGACCTAATTCCCTGGCCCTAACTGTCCGGCTCCTCCTGATCCAGCAAAACCCTTTCAAAATCAAATCAAACCTTGTGCTACTATATCTAGCCTAATATCATTTTCTTCATCCAGTCATCTTGGTTGAGATCCTTACGGAGAGAGCCCTCTCCCGGCCTAGTAGGGCTAGCTACTTGGCTAAGCATGGTTTGTGGTTACCCTAGCATTGCCTTCCTTCAGCCTGAGGTTCAATCCAGGTGATGACAGATACCATGGCATGATTATACGGTGAGTTGATACGTATACATCATAGCATGGATCCTCTCATTGGAATTCAGAAAATTGCACAAGAAGTGGTGAAGCTCTTGAAGATAGCAACTAGAGAAGTTGACAAGATGCAGGAGTGGACTGCCAAATATCCAAATGCCCCCGAGCATTTGGAAAAGAAGGATAAACTCTCTACAAAAATAGATAAAGTGAAATTGAGACTCCACCTACAAAACTACTCACATATTGGAGCACAATCAGTTAACATTATGGCTGCATATAATTGGCTGCATAATGGGTTTGAGTCTCTTACACAACAGAAGCACAGTATGCCCACCATCGGATCCCTTGAAGCAATCAAAGGCAGGGAGGTCATGTTTCAGGAGATCATATATTACATTGAACAAATCAAGTAGGTAATAGAATAGGAAGGTATGGAAGTGACCAAATATTTTATTCAATAGTATGCATTTTCACCAATCGAAGCACATATGAAGCTTTCATTGTTGTGGAGTAATGTCTAATCGAGCTCCAAGAATATACTGTCAGAGGCATTCGAGGTAAGCGCGCACTGCAAAGGAGACTTTCCAGACTAGATCGAAGCCATCGCAAAGGAGTTCAGAGCATGGCACACTTATATCACAAATGAACTCCATGAAGAATCACATGATCTATCCATTTGATGAGTTTTGTATTTTAGTAAGTTTTTTCTTATCAGGCCATCGTCTCATGTGTAAATTGTCTTATGTAATAAATGTTATTTAATGAAGTCCAAGGGACTCAAGTGGAATATGAATGGCCACACATTGGAATGTAATGAGTCATATTATGATATGAATATTCATAGAAGTCAAAGAGTCATGAGAAGCTCAAGAGTCATTGTATTTGTTATAAATAGCTCCTCATAACTCAAACAAAAGGGATTTTTTGGGAGGCTTAGCCTTGGCTTCTCTTGTACTACATAGAAGATAGATTATTCTTTGGAGAAACAAGTTGTGGTTTCATGTTCCATTATTGGATACAATGATTCACTCATGTAATAGCGTACTTGGGATCTCTCACTTATTATCAGAAGCTCAATAAGCTGACATTCCTTCATAAATGTATCATGTATATAGTTGGACTATTTTGGTTATGTGTACGGTATATGTTGCTTAATTTACATACTAGTTTAATGAACTATTTTGTTTCTTAGTTATGGTTGTTAATTAATGGATGTTGTTACGTTTTAACAATTTTTGTTTATCATGTGGACTAATCTGTAGGTACTCAACAAGTCTCTCTTTTATCGTGGGTCCCCCTTTAGGATAGTACTATTTCTTTTCTAACTTGTGGGACATTTCCTTCACCATCCATGGATTTTTTCCTCATATACCTTACATTAAGCGTCCCAAAAATCTCACATTATTGTTTCCCCAAAGAGATGTTGTATTCTCTTATGTCCTATGATAACCAAGGCACTTCTTTGAGAACCATTTCAATGGTGGTCGAGCCATATGACCAAATGGGACTTTTTTTAAGGTGTTGGAAATTTGTCAACCAAGGGGGTCTCCCCAATGTGAAGTCCAAATTAGACCTCAAATTTGCTTGGAATAGGAGCCCCATCCAGAGTATTGACCTGGTTTCCATATATTCTTATAGATTTTCCTTGGCTTTAGTTGTCGGCAAGAGAGAGAAGCATGTATGTTCCTTTGTGAAAAGCAAGTGTGCCTCCTGAATGTTCAATTGCAGGTGTGTCAAGGTTCTTTTACTACAAAGGGTGGAAGGGCGAGCCTCTAAGAGAGAGGTAATAGTACCACCTTAGTAGAGGCACACACAAGTGAAAATAGAATCGCCTAACATTAAGCATAATAGTCCACATAGATGTGACGATTGTTACAACCATTACAACACATTTTCAATTAGATAAGCTCTAAAATACCAAAATATTTCAACTACTTTAGTATAGGTGAAAGCAAACATGAATAATAAAAATCCACACAACAATATTACAGATATTCACAATCCATGCATGAAAATGTGTTAACCATCAGGCTTCAAGTATTAAGTAAAAATTCCAAGATACATGAATACAACAAACATCACTAGCTCCAATAATGGAGCATTGAAGCCATGACTTGCTCCGCAAAAGTACTAACTTTATCTCTCTAATTCCTTATGGGAGAAGCCAAGGAGAAAATTCATTTTATTGTATAATGAGGGTGTATATATAACAAGTGGATTGATCCTTCACCTCCCTTATGACTCTTGGACTACCCTCATGATTGTTCAACTTCTCTATGACCTTTTGACTTCCTACATGAATTTTCACATTACATGAATGACTCTTGGAATTACACTTTACATTACATTTCTCCATCCACTAAATGATGTGGCACATGATGACTTATGGCACATCATGATATGACACTGGTGACATGGACTACATGATGATGTGGCAGTGTCAAGTCACTCTTTTTTGCTAGTTTATTTGTGTCTTCTCAACAGATCAAACATGGTCTTTTTTTTCTCCTCCTCATGATTTGAAGAAAAGGACTCTTCAATGTGGTCTCGATCTTCTATCTTCTATTGTAATCTTGTGTTCCTTTGTCTTCTCTTCTGATGATCATCTAGTTTCTTTAGCCCCATAGGTGTCTCTTAGCATGTTGTCCTTCTCCATCCCCTTCATTATCATCCTGTCATAGCATGAAATAATACATGTGACTGCAATCCACTCATGACAAGAGCACATCAGTCCGATAAACCCCTAATATAACATGCTTCGTGAAATCACTTGCAGGGCCTAGAAATGGTGATTGGTCGAGTGACTAACTCAGGGATTGCGTAGTTCCAGAGGTCAAGGTCTAAGAGTAAGGCTTGAGATTGTGCAATTCACATTTCTAGAGGCCTGGGTAGAGGTACTAGGTAGTTGAGGGACTCAAGAACTCAAGTTGGAGCCTTGAGGCTTGGCACTATGCGTTGTGCAGTTTTGAAGGCCTAGGTTGAGTGAATGCGCAGTTGAGCGACTCAGGAGGTCAATCTTGAGGCTTGAAATTTCCCAATGCGTAGTTCAAGAGGGAAAAAGGCTAATTGATTACGCAGTTCAAGAGCTGAAGCCCCAGACTTGATGCTTGAGATTGTGCAGCCACAGAGAAGGCTGGTTGGAAGCAAGTATTGCACAGTTCTAGAGCCCAAGGGCCAGGACTAAGCATTGATATTGTGTAGTGCACAGCTCTAGAAGCAAGAAACGACACATTGCACAATGCCAAGAGACAAGACTATTGCTTGAGGGTTGAGACTAAGCAATGCATAGTTTAGGCTGATTAAAGGAGGCTGAGTGGTCCAGTTAGAGTGTTTTCCCAATTTGACTAAGTGTCAAATCAGTGAGAGGAAAATAAGAAAAATCATTACTCTAACATGACCACACAGATCACTTGAAGAAACAACATGGAACACTTTGAACACATTAACAACATCCTTTCCTTAATGCAACAACTTTGTGTTGACCTTCAATAACAAGATTACTCAAGTCGAAAGATTCTTCTGATCACAAATCCGAAGATGAATGAATTAGGGAAATTTCCTGAGCAAGTTGATTTGAAGAATTGTATTTATGAAAAACAAGAGATGGTGAGGGATGGAAATGATACTCGATGATTTGATTGTTCCTTTTCATAATGGATATCCTCACCACCTTGTGCCAATTTAGAAGTTAACTCATCAAATGAAGAACTTAAAGAGCATGGAATATCTCCATCACAAGTAGATGCATCACAAAAAGTAGGGCACAAGGGATAGTGAGATGAAGAGGAGCTTTCAGTTAGAACATCTCCTTTGACTAGATCATATTCTAAATCTAACTCTTCCAAATTAAAATCTTCTTGAGGAACCAAAATATCAGTTGGTGCACTTGGGAATCCATCATCATATATATCGACGAAGTCATCCTCATCAAAATGATTGTTGCACAAGACTTGAGATTGATTATGAAAACTGATCTCATTTAATTGACTACCAAGATTACCATATTCAATATTAGCTAAGAATGATCAAACACCATCTTCACATGGAGGGTTTTGAAAAAGAGCAGAAAGATTGAAAGAATATTCACCTTCTTGTTCCTCTACTTGTGTAATGTGACTACCTTGTACCTAATCGCAATTTGGACCAACAACTTGAAAATCGAGAGAGTGTGAAAAACTAGTTGGTGGAGCAGATTGATCAAGCGGATCATGGTACAAGGAGTCATGGTACATAGATGAAGGAGGATAACAGAAATCCAAATCATATTCAAGACTAGAGTTATGAGTGTTAATACCATCTTGAGGAATGAAAAATTTGGTTTTCACCATATACTTCATGAGCCATTCCAGGATTTCCTCTATTGAATTTGAATCATGAAAAGCGAAAGGAAGATGAGAAGATGGATTAGAAATTTGATGTATAGATTTCCCACTTTATTATCATCGCACAAAGGAACCCTCATCGGAACAGGAAAAGGAGGAGGACAAGGAACAAAAGGAATAGTAAATTCCTCCTTCGAAATTAGAGGTGTCTCGTGATTTACAAGAGTAGAAACATCAGGGGGTTTAGGTTCATCGTGCAAAGAGATATGAATCAAACGTTAAAGGTTTTGTTTAAAGAAATCCAAATTCATATCTTCTTCAAGAAATTCACAAAAGAGGTAAAGGAATCGATCAGAGAAATCCTCAATTGATTCATTAGGCTTCATTCTTAACTAGATAATTCTTTTAACATCTCAGTAATCATACATATCAAAGGCTTGATAAATCTCATGGAGGAATGATGAAAATAATGGATGGAAGCAGATGGTAAGGGATGAAACCATCAATTAACATGACCTTCAAGGGTGAGGAAGAAAGTCACACATGCAAAATCTTCAACATCAATTTCATAATATTCACAAAATTTAAGAAAATCAGAAATGTGCTTGGTTATGGACGTTCTGTCCTCACCATCAAACTTAAATTGGGACAAGTGATAAAGAGGCTTATTGGGGATTGAAATCTTACCAAGGGATAGGTTAGAAAAACACCTCAGGAGTATGATTTATGATGATCCATTTAATATAAGAGATTCAAAATAGACTCACTGGGCACAACTTGTCATATGCCCTCCTTCTAGCACCATTTTGTTGATGGTGTTGGAAATTCATCAACCAAGGGGGTCTCCCCGATGTGAAGTCCCAATTATACCTCACATTATTTGGAATAGGAGCCCCATGTAGATTATCAACCTAGTTTCAATATATACTTATAGATTTTCCTTGGCTTTAGCTATTGGTAAGAGAGAGAAGCGTATATGTGCCTTTTGTGAAAAGCAAGTAAGTGTGTCTGGTGAATGTTTGTTTGTAGGTGTATCAAGGTTTTTCTACTATAGAGGGAGGAAATTTGAGCCTTTAAGAGAGAGGTAATATTACCACCCTAATAGAGGCGCACATAAGAGAAAAGAGAATCACCTAACATCAAGCAAAATAGTCCACATAGATGTGACAATTGTTACAACCATTACAACATATTTTCAATTAGATAAGCACTAAAATAACCGAAATTGCTCAATTACTTTAGTAAATGTCAAAGAAACATGAATTGTAAATATTCATAGAACAACCTTACAAATATTCACAATCTGTGCATGAAAACGTGTTGGCCATCAAGATTCAAGTATTAAGTAAAAGTCCCAAGATACATGAATATAACAAACATCACTAGCTCCAATAGTGGAGCATTGGAGCCACGACTTACTCCCCAAAAGCATTGACTATGTCTCTCTGATGCCTTATGGGATAAGCCAAGGTGAAAATTCATTTTCTTATATAATGGTGGTGTATATATAACACGTGGAGTGATCCTTCACCTCCCTTGTGACTCTTGGACTACCCTCATGATTGTTCGACTTCTCTATGACCTTTTGACTTCCTACATAACTTTTCAAATTACATGAATTACTCTTGGACTTCCACTTTACATTATATTTCTCCATTATAGAATTTACATAATCCACAAAAAGATATGACACATGATGACTCATGACACAACATGACATGACACTGATGACATGGACTACATGATGACGTGGCAATGTCAAGTCACTCTTTGTTTCTAGTTTCTTTGTGCATTCTCGACAGATAGAACATGGTATTTTCGTTCTCCTCCTATTGACTTGAAGATAAGGAGTCTTCAATGTGGTCTTTATCTTCTGTCTTCTATTTTAACTTTTTGTTCCTTCGTCTTCTCGCCTGATGATCATCCATTTCTTTAGCTCCATAAGTGTCTCTTAGCTTGGTCTCCTTCTCCATCTCCTTCATCATCATCCTGTCGTAGCATGAAAGAATACCTGTGATTGCAATCCACTCATGAAAAGACAACATCAGTCTCATAAAACCCTAATCTAACATGCTTCATGAAATCACTCGTTGGGGATGGAACTGGTGACTAATTGAGTGACCAACTCAGGGATTATAGAGTTCTATAAGTCAAAATCTAGGACTGAGGCTTGATATTGCATAGTTCTGGAGGCCTGGACAGAGGGACTACACAGTTGAGGGACTCAAGAGCTCAAGCTAGAGGCTTGAGGCTTAAGACTGTAGAGTGAGTAGTTCTAAAGACCTAGGCTGAGTGACTACGCAGTTGAGGAACTCAGGAGGTCAAGCTCGAGGCTTGAATATACCCAATACATTGTTCAAGAGGGATAGAGGCCGATTCATTGCGTAGTTCAGGAGCTCAACGTTGAGGCTTGATGCTTGAGACTGCACAGTGCACAGAGAAGGCTAGTTGGAGGCAAGGGTTACGAAGTTCTGGAGATAAAGGGCCAGGACTGAGCACTGACATTATGCAGTGCATAGTTCTGGAAGGAAGAAACTACACATTACGCAGTACCAAGAGATAAGGCTGATGCTTGAGGGCTGAGACTACGCAATGTGCATTTCAGGTTGGCTAAAGGAGGTTGAGTGGTCTGGTCAGAGAGTTTTTCTAATTTGACTAAGTGTAAGATCAATGAGAGGAAGATAAGAAAAATCATGACTCTAAACATTACCACACACTTAGATCACTTGACGACACAACATCGAACACTCAGAACACAAGAACAACATCTTTTCCTTAATGCAACAACTTTGAGATGACCTACACCAAAGATACACTTTGGACGACCGTGACGACACTTGTGCGACAGTGCTTGAAACTTTGGAAATGAGCACAATACATATTTACATGGTAAGACCAACTCATTTAATCAAAGGTTACCCCTTGAAACCACCAAAACTAGATTTCATGCACTCTGTGACGCTCCACATTCTAAAAGACGAAATTTTTTATATGAAAAGAAAAATGCAAACGACACTTTTGATACGTGAACGATAGTGAAAGTGACACATGTCAATGTGAAGATAACATGAAAATGACACTAATTAAAGTCAAAGAAACTGAAATCGATCATCAAAATCATACTCACAAAAGTAAAGGTGCACAAAAGCTACAGTTTAGAAAGCCCACTAAAACAACAGTACAATGAAAACCAAAAGTGAGAGACTATCAATGAAAGCATGCACTGACTATTGACATGGGTTGATCATCGCAAAGACATAGTCTTGATGGACTGTGCTATTCTTGATCAAGATTTCATAAAATAATGTGCTCATGAACTTGTTGTGAACTGAGCATGTGTGAGCAAGTGACTTCGACACTTATAATTCAAAAGGGTGTAGAAAAACCTGTAGATTCACAAGCTAATGCAATTCGCTAAAGCAAGAGACAAGAATCTACTTCTACTATTCATAATGGAAGCCCATAAACATCGAGCAAACAATAATCAATAGAGGAAGAGAATCAAAGGCACATAACACAATAACTATCAGGGAAAGCCACAACTCAAAAACCTACTATTTGTTTTGTATTAATCCAGAAAATCAAGATGAAATTACAATGCTTGTTCTCTCTAGAATAATCCCAACACTCAGCAAATTCAATCTTCAATTCATAAGTAAGCTCAAGGCCAAATATTAGCCAATTCACAAGCTCTCCAAGTCTCTATTCCAATGTGTAATTCCTATGGAGAATAACTTGTATTTAAAGGGAAATAAAGCCTCTAAAAATAGCGCAATCCCTTAAGGATCAGTTCCTAATTGCATGCACTGTCGGTGCAACTCAGAAAAATCTAAAACAAATAGTACATTTCCCCTACACTCTAGTCTCAACTAGGTCTTTCTCAGAATTGACATGCATGATTTATTTATGGTGGAATCATCAGTTAACTAGAGTAGCATTAATTAGGTCACTAGTGTCCCAACTGACTGTTTACTCACTATTAGTTCCTTAAACTGATTGGAACTAATTTAACTGGACTTAACTCAATAAATTGAGTTAACTAATTATAACTCATTCATAACTCATCTTGAACTCCTATAAGTTAGGGAGAACATATACATGTCTTATAAAAGACTTCCAATTCAAATTTCCTAAATTAATTAAGTTAATTAAACTTAGCTAATTATTTTCAAATTGCTATGAGAAAATAATTCTATTTTAATTCACATTTTCATTCGAGGACAAATTAAACTAGAATTTCTTGTTTCCATTTCTCACCACTCCCTCTCAATAAGAAAGGTATTGTCCACTACCTCGATCCTGTCTCTATGAAACTCGAATTTACATCTTGGCAATGTCTTTGTCAATATTTCAGCATCTTGCTCTGCCGTGGGAATGTAATCTAACAACAGGATCCACCTCAATACACAATCTCTGAGATGATGATACCGGATATCTATATGCTTGGACCGATCATGAAAAACTGGATTTTCAAAGAGTTTCATACAACTCTTATTATCACAATAAATCACTGTTGGATCCATCTGCTGGCCAAATAAACCAACCAGGATCTTCCTCATCCAGATAGTGTCACATGCTGCTTGACTTGCATCCATGCACTCTACCTCTACCAAGCTGAGTGCAACTAATCTTTGTTTCCTGTTGTACCAAGAAACTGCATTTAACCCAATACTAAAGATCCCTCCTGGTGTTATCTTCCCATCAGATATACTCCCCACCCAATCTGCAGTGGTGAAGCCTTGAATCTTCACTCCCTCTGTTTGTTTGTACCAAAACCTAAACTGAGTAGTGCCTCTGAAGTATCTCAATACATGCTTTGCCTCCTTCCAATGCAGCTTGGTAGGACTAACCATCGCTTGACTAAGTTGGTTAACTACATAACACATATTTGGTCGTGTGCTCACCAAGTACATGAGTGAACCCACAAGCTTCCCATAAATAGTAGCTTCCACTACTTCTCCTGAAGTAGCATCCTCCTTCTTCCAATTACCAGCTAGAGGAGTCTCCATGGGTTTACTGCTCTCCATGCGGAATCTCCTGAGTATCTCATTGGCATACTTGCCTTGAGAAACAAAGAACTCCCCATCTCCCTGCCAAACCTCCATGCCAAGAAAGTAATGGATGAGCCCCATGTCCTTCATCTTAAACTCTCTTACAAGGTCCTCCTTCCAAGATTTGATGAGCTTCTCATCACCCATCAGTATGAGATCATCTACATAAAGTACAATTCTCAAAGTCATACCTTCCACCACTATGTGATACAGGTTCGCATCTACTTCACTCTTTGTGAAGCCCAACCCAGTGAAGTAGCTATCTGTCCTAGTGTACCAAGCACCAAGCATGGCATGCTTGCTTTAGCCCATACAATGCTCTCTTGAGTCGGCACACATGTGACTCATGGTCCAAGGTTTCAAAACCTTCTAGTTGCTCTATGTAAACCTTTTCCTCAATCATGCCATTGAGGAAGGTAGTCTTCACATCCATCTGATGGATCTTCCAACCCATTTGTGCTGGTAGTTCCAAAATAGATCCGATTGATGAGTACCTTGCAACATGAGAAAAGGTATCATCATAGTCAATCCCCTCTATTGAGGGACAAAGTCCCCTAGGGTTTTGGGTCAACACCCTAGCAGAGTGGGGGTTATCTACAGTAAAAAACAAGCATTCCACACAGCCATGATACTTAAAAAAGCAAACTCTGCGAAGAGAGGTGCACCTGGGGGTCCTTCGTTCGGGTAGATCCAGCCAGGGTCCAAACCCTCTTGGAGTTCCTTTCAATCCTTAGACCTGCAAAAAACCCAATTCAAAGGAGCATAGAAATATATGGACCAAGTATCATATATAAATCAACTTCATAACATATTGAAAGGTAGTTAGTTATACAATTGAAACAATTATTCATACGTAAACCATAACATTAACATCATATGCATGAAGAAGATTGTTTTTGGGAACAAGACAAATGTTTCTTTATTGCACATAACTAAAACAAAGCAAGGAATGATATCACCTGAATCTTCCTCTTGCAGGCTCTAAGCGGAACCGTCCTCCGGATTCGTCCAATCCCAAGTCTTCAAAAGGCTCCTTCCATGACTCACACAAAGATATCTCAACTAGTGAAATGACATCATAACTCAAGGAAGCAAGGGTTCCTGTAATGGGGAAAGTGCTGGAAGCACAAGGATCTTTAGACTTGATCAGGGATAATCTCAACAAAGTGATTTTTCTCTATATTCTCTCCTCCCTTAGGCCTTCCCATTGAAGCCTTTTTATACTTCTCCCAAAGTAGTTTTTTAGTTGGGAATTCGTTGGGAACAGTTGGGCCACAGGCACTAATAGGTAATCAACAGGTAAAACCCGTGATCTCCACCCAAAATTAAGGAGATTTAATTTTTTTAAGTGTTTTAAGACATATACGCGGGTTGGGTATACACAGACACACATACACATGTGTTTAGCTTAGGGCAATGTCGCGTATAGGGAGTAAAACACTGTTTTTTAAGTATTTGGACCAGGTATAGAAGGAGGGGTTGCCCTAAGCTATAAATGCAGCATCACAAATATCAAGGGTGAGATTTGGAGCTATAACAGATGCCCCCTAATATATGAGGTCAGAAGGGGTACATGATGGCCGAAATGTATTAAGTACATGGAAAGAAAACCTGTCAAAAACTGAGAAGGACTTCACCAGAATTCAGCCTGCCAAGCCACAATAGGAGATCAGAAAGAAACATTGTCTGAGGCGGGCATACCCATGCTCAGAGAAAGTAAAGCATGTCCACATATCAAGTACACACGGATCCACTAAGTATACAAGTATAGAAGACTGGAAATACATAATGGATCATCTGATCATGATTGAACAAGTACATGTATGAATATCACATATAAGAATGTCAATGATGCTGAAGGATGAATCTTATCACTGATATCAAATATTGATCCCAATAGTACCAAATGAACATGATGGAATAAGATGGCACTACACTGCAAACTCAGGTGCCAGCATAGAGAATGTCGCCATGAACGACTGCAACATATAAGGTGGAATGGTATCAACTAGCAGCAACAGGAGAAACTATCAAGTGAACAAATGAATGCTGATGCAACCCAAGGTCTTCACCGACCACCGTGGTACATTTCTACACAATGGGAATAAATGATATGAAGTTGACCATGTGAGAAATCGTTTGATTACTGGTCATTGATGTATACCATTAACAAACATGATACTACTCACCAATAATGATAATGAGGGTTAAGGTACCCAGTACAATCTAACAAGAGTGAATAGATAAGCTAAAGTTGAACACCTATAAGAATCTATCAATCAGGAGACAATGATGTTTTCCCACTATCGATAGTGAAGGATCTGCCACTAATGACTGCAAACCCCAAGGTACTGCAAAATGGACTCTAGACCTTTGCCTCGGAGCAATGAGTCGTAGTCGATGGGGAAAGATCCACTAGAAAGAAGGCATTAAAGCATCTATTACACAAAAATATCGTCATCATGATTATTTGCAGTCAGTATGGGTCTATTTCACTTATACTAGCCTCCTAAGCAAGTCTCAGACCTTAGCTCTTCATGTCAAGCTTTGCAAATGAGAGAAAGACATTGAAAATCAATATTACTTTGGTTCCGCACTTTCTCCTACTTTTACCTGCGTACTTGCACGCTCTGTCTGTAAAGGGGTGGGTGTGTACCCATGTAAAAGTAAAAAAGGCGCAAGTTTATCCTAAAAAACTCACTTTTGGGTTAATTCTAGATGTTTCTAGAAGGATTTTGACGTGGATTTTTCGTTCCAAGGTGATTCATGCATCCCAAAAGAGAAGGAGCTAATCCCTTGATAGGAGGAGCTATCCCTTTGAAGGAGGGCTTTATCCCTTTGAAGGAGGACCTATTAACTTCCCTCCATTGCACTATAAATTAAGGCATTGGGTCAGTTGCTGGAGAGGTTAGAAGCTAAACATTTTTGAGGGTAAATGCTGATGGAATTGGGACTTCCTAGTTAAACTTTAGAGGAGAGATCACATACCTTTTGGTTTCATTGGGAAGTGAGTGAAACTTGTCAAAGTAGAGGAGACTTCTTGTCGGACCCTGGGAGGAGCTTGTAAAACATCAAGGCACAGGTTGTAAAGTTCTTCTTTGATTTGAATTAATACAATCAGATTCTTTTTTCTCAACAAATTGTCTTATGTGGTTTGTTTCATAATCTCCTTGATCATTATGATGAATATGCTTTATGATATTGGCTTTTCAGGTGCTATTTAATTGTTTGCTTGTTTGTGTTTGTAGAATTACACTTAAAGGAAGCTCATTTGGAGTGAGGGAGCGAGGCTTCCACAAACTTGCATTGGACCTAAGGTAGGCCTAAAACACTTGTTTGCCTTTGTTTTTAATTGCATATTTACAGAAAGATAGTTTTTGATTGGCTTGCTTGTCACTAGATACCTTTAGATACTAGGAAGGTCGATCTTGTCCACAACCTCGACTCATTCCGTGTGACACATCTGATTCTATATTATTTATGAAATTAGATCCTTGTTTCTTGGATAGTAGTATGTTGTTATGATTCCACAGGTTCTTTTGAAGCTGGGCAGACAAAGAAGAAGCAGCGAAGCTCTATCAAGAAGGAAAGGAAATCAAATGCAAGACTCAGGTTGGTCTTCTTGGTTCTCCTCTCGTCTATTTCATAAAAGGAAACAATAGTAGACTTTGATGGTTTTTTCTAGGATAGCCACCCATCTTAGTGGGAATAGCAACATCCGAGTGGACACTATTCCCGGTAACAAAATGGTGACTCCACTAGGGGAAACATTTGCTCATGACTTATGTTTATTTTTTAATGAGCTTGAACTATGGGAAACATTTTCTCATGACTTATGTTTATTTTTTAACGAGCTTGAACTATGCGCTAAAACTGCTCGTGGAGGGTTTATTTTTTAAAGAGCTTAAACTCTGTGACAACATTGCTCGCTAGTCGTATGATAAGAAATGTCTCATTCGAGATGCTATTTTGAAGTGGCTTACATCTCTCAAGCTTTGCCACGGATCCTTTCTTTATGCAAGTTAGGAAACGACTAGCCTTACGGGTTTAAAGGGTTAGAGGTCCTCAAAATTTAAAAAATAAATAGCTACTCTTCGCTTGAATGCAGAAAGTTTTGCATGCCCCCAAGTATAGCAAAAAATTTCCAGGTTACCAAAAAAGTTCTATCCGCATAGCGGATAAAATGCTTCCTCGGCAATGTCCATCGAAACAAAAAAAGGTGAATGGCGCAGACGCATTCCACTCACATAACTTTGACGAAGGTATCTTATTCTAGTTTGATCCCATTTTCCTATAAGGATGGGTTCATCAGACTAGTCATATATCCCTCGCAAAAATCCACTCTATACCCAAGGTTTTCCTACCAGAACAGACCAAGTTGCATGCCCCCTGGGTTTCAGTCACATCTTCTTGAATCACTCGCGCTCATCAAGTGGACGGACTGGAGACCGATGAGACATTTCTTGCGTGAAAAGACCGTTTAGTGATGGCATTTGACTATTTGCGATGTCTGAACCAGGGAATGACATTTGGTCTACGAGCTTGTCCATTCTGCCTTCGTGCGGAAAACACATTACTCTAAAGAGTGAGGAGACGATGGCTCCCATGCAATAAATATATTTGCGTCCAAGGAGTAGATTATAATCTAAAGGTCCCTAAACTACCATAACGTTAATGTGAACAATTTTCCTTCTCAAAGTGATGGCCATATTTGGAAGGATCCCTAAAGGTCGACTGGTTCCCTTGTCGAAGCCTGTCAGATTTCTCATTTCAGGTAAAAGCGATGGTGAACCAAGCGCTTTCCAAGAAGTTGAGGAAAGGATACTCACAAAAGCCCCTTCACCAATGATGGTACCGACCATGACCATTCTGTAAGCTTGTACAATGATTCTGAATGGTACACTGGCTGGTAAACGGGGTCTGTCGAGTAGATTCCAGTCAAATGAAATGACTAGGTTGCTTGGTGGTGGGACCAAATAGACGACCGGATATGAATCTGATGAACTTCCTTCCTGCGATAAAGGATCTAAGATTTTCTTGAGGTGAAGAAGGGCTTCTTAGCTGGAGGATGATGCTAGGTCAGAGCACATGGTTGTAATCCTCTTGCTACTTTTCATCTTAATAAAGATATTCTTATTTCCTTCCATATTCTTGTGTACTTGTTTATATATGCATTTATATGGTTAATACACATCTGATCCTGTATTTTTTATGAATTTAGATCCTTGTTTCTTGGATAGTAGTATGTTGCTGTGATTCCATAGGTTCTTTTTAAGCTGGGTAGACAAAGAAGAAGTGGCAAAGCTCTATCAAGAAGGAAAGGAAATCAAACGCAAGACTGAGGTTGGTCTTCTTGGTTCTCCTCTCGTCTATTTTCATAAAAGGAAACAATAGTAGACTTTGATTGTTTGTTTCTAAGATAGCCACCCATCTTAGTGGGAATAGTAGCATCCAAGTGCACACTAGTCTCGGTAACAAAATGGCAACTCCACTAGGGAGCGGCTAGATTAATTGTTAGCTTATCTATCCTTGTTTCTTTTATAAACTTACAGACGGAGCCTGAAGTCAAGCCAGCTAGCCTTCAAACTGCATTTGTTATATAAATGCAAAGTAGATCAATGCCGTTTCAGTCTATCTCTGAGTTTTTTTTATGAATTAAACAATAGATCTGTAAGCAATCTAATTTCCCTAAGTGGTGGCTCTAGTAACCTCTTCAGCTCACCCCTGTGTTTTACATACATTGATCTTTACTTACTCGGCCTAAACACCTGAACTAGATTGCAAACTGTGAGTGAAAACTTGTTCAAAGTCTTGCACTGCTACCATCGCACCCTACCTTCAAGGCAGTCTATATGCATCGCACTTCCTGAGTGTATTAGGTGCGCTACATACTGGTTTCACTTTGTAACAGGTGCGATGGTCAAGGAGGGTTAACTTTACCCTCAAACTGTGGATTTTTCTCACTGTTTTCAGTCCTATTCAGGAGTTTTTCTATCTGTAGTGTACTTCTGTGAAAACCCCCTTCTCTTGCATTATTCCACCTCCTTACTGCAAATAACTATAAATGTTTTTATGTATTGTGTGTCATTTTTAGTTCTCTTTTGCAAAAAAGTAGCATAGTTGAACTGACGTCTCTAGATCTGAAAGTGTCGTAGCTGACGTTTTCAGTTTTAGGAAACAATCCCATTGTTCTTGATAGTCGATTATACAGTTACTATTGCATAGGATTTGAATTAGTAGTTTTAAAGTGTCGAAAAGAAATTTTCATTTCAAAATCGCAAAGTGTCTCTCTTGCTTTCACTTCATTTTGAAAAAGAATTTTTTTGAGTACTGTCGCTTTAAAAGTAATTCAGATTTGCACATAGCTTTCTTAACGTCATTCACACATTAAGAAGGCTGAAAATAAATACATGCATGTGCATTTTCATTTTGATTGCTTGGCTTGATTTAGGACTGTGCAGTTAGCATGTGCTCTGTGCTCTGTGAAGAACAAATTCTTGATTTTCTTCCCTTAGTAGCTAGGATTTTCATTCCTAAAAGAAGATTAAAGGTTTGTTTATCATCTTAGACTACATTTTAGGAATTATATACACATCACATTGTGAACCTGAAAGGCAAATTGTTAAGCAAGATCAACTTAAAATAAATTCAATGAATCTAACAACGTTTTGGAACTTAACGCACAACATCTAGAGGTCTAGGCTAGAGACGTATTCCAACGTCATAAAACATGGTAACTATTGCTTTCAGTGTTGGTTGGGTGATTCCTCCACTCTGAGACAGCAAGTGCCAGTATGGACTTGTGCTCCCACGTACTGTTGAGTATATTGAGAGACCACAATAGGCTGCATCCTTTATCCTTAGGAAGTTGTGTCTGCCGCCCTGTCGATTGCAATGTACCAAACACAACATTCGGGAAGATTGACTACCGTACCGTAAAAAAGTATTCTGCAATTTTGTGATTGGCTTGGTAATCCTCTCTGCCTAGATCTCCAGAGAAGTCCATTTTGCTCCTTTTCAGACTCCTTAAAGGAAAAGGTCCTCTGAGCACTTGTCACTTCAGGCTCAATAAAAATCGAAGGCGACTAGAGTCATCTTTTGTTTTTTATCGACTCTTTAAAATTGAAAAAACAAGTTGTGTCAAGCGTCTAAAAATTTAATTTTAATCGGAATAACATCACAAATTCCCCCCGTTGATCTTCAGGTTGAGAAATGGATTCTACAACCAAGGATTTCCCCTTTGAGGAAATCCTAGTCCCTTCTCCTCTGGGGAGATGTTGGTGCACCCCATATGGCCACTTTGTCACTTCCAGGATTGACAATTGGTTTGCCTGTCTGGCTCTTCTCTACCTCTGTCATTCAAAATCCTTTAATTCCTGAATAGTCTAATCAACAACTAGATGACAATAGAGTTGCCTCCCAACCTTCTACTTCATCTGATTCTCCCTCTCCTCCTTCCTCTTTTCTTGATAGAGCCGATAAAGCTAAAAATCAAGTAACTGAGAAGAAGAAGAAGAAGAAAGAGAAAAAGGAAAAGAAGAAAAAGGAACCAAAATCGAAAGGGGGCAACCAAGTGTCGTCTAGAGAAAATTCTCACACCGCACAGTCGAAACCTAAATCTCCTTGTCTCATTTGCAATGGATACCACTATCACTGAGATTTTCCCTACATCCTTCAGATCTTAAGGGATTGGTCTCCTCGTTTGCACAGTCTGTTAGCGTCAACCTTTTGCGATCATGTTGAATGCTCACCATCAACCAGTGAAAGCGAAGCACATGGACAAAGAAGGAATCCCAGATTTCCTTGTAAGTTGTGTGAAGGAAATCACACCGTCCACCATTGTCCCTTCCTTGACGAGACTAAAAGAGTTTTGGATGATCGTCCGATTTCACCGCTATGACTTCCTCCTGGATATAAAAAACTCTTGCCAAGTCCTCCACCGGTTGAAAATCTAGCTAGCCCATCATTGTGGTCAGCCGAAGCATCTATCATTGAAAATGAACCCTCTGAATCCATACGAGATGAAAGTCAAAGGGTCAATACCGCAATTGACCTGGTCTTGCCTTCAGAATGTTCATCTTCGAATGATACTGTCACTGAAGAAAAAGAGAACGACACCGTTCAAATTATTTTCATCAACACAGACTCTGATGATCTTGGGGGCAGTCCTCCCATTCCTTTATCGCAGGAAGGAAGTTCATCAGAGTCATATCCGGTCGTCTATTCAGTCCCACCACCAAGCAACCTAGTCGTTTCCTTCAACTGGAATCTACTAGGCAGACCCCGTTTACTAGCCAGTGTACCATTCAGAATCATTGTACAAGCTTACAGAATGGTCATGGTCGGTACCATCATTGATGAAGGGGCTTCTATGAGTATCCTTTCCTCAACTACTTGGAAAGCGCTTGGTTTGCCATCGCTTTTGCCTGAAATGAGAAATCTGATAGGCTTCAAGAAGGGAACTAGTCGACCTTCAAGGATCCTTCCAAATGTGCCCATTACTTTGAGAAGGAAAACTGTTCACATGAATGTTATGGTAGTTCAGGGACCTTTAGATTATAATCTACTCCTTGGACGCGACTATATTTATTTAATGGGAGCCATCGTCTCCTCACTCTTTAGAGTAATGTGTTTTCCCCACGAAGGCAGAATGGTCAAGCTCGTAGACCAAATGTCATTCCCCAGTTCAAACATCGCAAATAGTTAAATGCCATCCCTAAATGGTATTTTCATGCAAGAAATGTCTCATCGGTCTCCAGTCCGTCCACCTGATGAGCGCGAGTGATTCAGGAAGATGTGACTAAAACCCGGGGTCGTGCACCCTGCTTTTGTTTCGGCAGGAAAACCTTGGGTATAGAGTGGATTTCCGTGAGGGATATATGACTAGTCTGACGAACCCATCCTTACAATAAAATGGGATCAGACTGGAATAAGATACCTTCATCAAAGTTATGTGAGTGGAATGCATCTGTGCCATTCACCTTTGTCTGTTTCGATGGACATCGCCGAGGAAGCATTTTATCCGCTATGCAAATAGAACTTTCTTGGTAACCTGGAAATTTTTTGCTATACTTGGGGGCATGCAAACCTTTCCGCATGCAAGCGAAGAGCGGAATTTTTTTTTTAAAATTTTTAGGACCTCTAACCCTTTAAACCTGGAAGGCTAGACGTTTCCTAACTTGCATAAAGAAAGGATCCATGGCAAAGCTTGAGAGATGTAAGCCACTTCAAAATAGCATCTCGAATGAGACATTTCTTATCATACGACTGGTGAGCAATGTTGTCGCAGAGTTCAAGCTCGTTAAAAAATAAACCCTCCACGATCAATTTTAGCGCATAGTTCAAGCTCATTAAAAAATAAACATAAGTCATGAGAAAATGTTTCCCCTAGCATTTAAGCTCATTAAAAAATGAACCGGTAAATAACCATTGTGAATGCCTTATCACCAGCTTTTGAGCCTTGGTCGTGTTCTCGCCATCACCTGAACTTTGTTTTTAGCCGATCATTCACCCCCATATGATTGTTTACCCCTTTAAGGAACATCTGCGAAGAGTGATTTTGTTAGCCATCCTTGTGACACTGTCGTGATTGGAAAATTCCAAATCTTACCTGGAATCAGCTGCTACACGAAACCATCACTCATTCCTCGAAAAGGAGTCTTCTTTAAGCTCTTTTCACTTGACTCATAAAATATGAAAAGATTGCCGAGCGATGGCCTCTCCGGCTCGTTAAAGGCATCGGAAGTGCTATCCCTCCTTTAGATTTTAATCTTTTTGGACCTGAGGGATTATTACACAAAAATATCGAGCGCTTGTCTTGTTCGGCTCATTCAAACTATCGAAAATTCATCCCTTTTGTATTATTTTACGCTTTTTCGGACTTAAGGGATTATATAACGAAAAAGAATCTTTGGAGTCTCCTTTCTGTTTCTTTCAGACTCTCTAAAATTGAAAGAGACCAAGTTATCTTTGTTGTTAAACTTGTTAAAACCTAATAGCAACAAACTCGTCCAAATGGACGAGAATGAGTTTCATTGTCTCTAGGCTCGCTAAAATATAGCGACAGGTTCGCCCGAATGGCGGATTATAGAATAAGCATATGTTATCCTCGTCAAGCTTGAAAAAAATAAAGAGGTACTGGTCAGCAATGACTGGGGAAAATTGGGAAGAAAACTTGAAGAAACTTTATTGGTAGCAAGTCGCTCTTGAACATGACATTTTCCTTCCGCATCCATGCCGGATTGGGTTGTTTCGTTCACTGGTCATCACCATTGGTCCATCACACCATCCATATTTGGCGTTAACGCTACCAATCCATCCTCAATGTCACTGATATGTTCAAGAGATGTCATTCAAACAATTCACCCATGTCTCACCCACTACAATACATTCATGCTTCATTCCTTCATCACCGCCACCCTGAACCCTGTATCATCAGTGTGTTTTCACCTCCAAAATCATTTGCTTCGTTTTATTTTGTTGATGTGGGATTCATTAAGGCCCTCTTGCGATGGTTCGTTTCTTATCAACATCAGCTCATTATCCAAGAATTTGACTTAGGAACAACCCTATTAGTACTTTGAAGCTTGCATGCCTCAATGGCAAGTTTCTCACTTTCAGCGACAGGTTTACATCAATGGCCTTCGACCGAGAGATTTTACGTGGTGTTCAATGCCAAGTCCCCTTTCACACCAAGTGAATTGTACTGTAGTACCTTGAGGGTCATTTTCATTATTGGTGATTCCTCTTGCGCCTGTTAATAGCTTACAACATTGGCTGGTAATCAGGCGATGTCTTTCCATGTTCGACTCCAGAACATTTTTCACATGGATCGACTTGTACTCCGAGTGAAGATTGAACAAATTTTGAGGACCCCTATCTGGTTTCATCCATCTGGGCTGCGATATATTTAGGAATATAAAAACATCAAGTGTACATCATTGCCAAACAGATGATCATCCCAATCAAAGGATGATGTGTCCATATCATCATTCTATCACACAGATGGTTTTCTCTCCTATGTACATGAAAATGAATTTATAAAGCTAAGCATGGGAATGCTCGCCTCAGCTAGATCATGAAAAAATGTTGTCAAGATAATTTATTGTATTGTATCTTATTATAGGTCGCCTCCTAGGTCAGAAAAAACTTCAGATCCTCATAGTAAAGCATTTCACCTGACATCAGAAAGATTAACGACCTCATGCTTTAGGGGGCAACTATTATAGAAATTTTTGGGCACTTCAACCCCAATCATAAATGTCCATAAAATGAAGGCTCCTAAGTCCCTGAAAGTGTTGCTTCACTACCTAAAGGAGCAAGGTCAACTAATTACATCATCTTCCAGAAGTTCTCCACTGAAAAAATGCTCATAAATGGTCAAAACTAGACCATACTGAAAGCTTAATGCAGAGGGTGTGATGCATATCACCTTCCCAATGTACAAGGTACGATGCATACTGATTTGCTCCTCTGTAGGGTGCGATGGTCGGGAATGGACAAATGGCAGGGACAAAAATGCGAGTTGGAAGATCATGGAATCTTCCAGAAGCTTCCCCTCTGACACTTGCCTCTCTATTTTCGACCAGGGATGAGTAAGAGATCATCATTCTCCAAGTGGAAGCAGGAACTATCAGAGAGAGGAATCTAATCAAGATCCTAGAAGATGACTCACCTCTCTGTAATCATCTATATATGGATCCCTCATCACAGAGATCCAGGGGCTGGAATTTTGTACCTTATAGAGAAGTGTTGTTGGTTTTCTGGTGTACATTCATAGTGTTGGGTGATCTAAGCTTTCCTTGAGGTGAAGAAGGGCTTCTTAGCTAGAGGATGATGCTGAGTCAGATCACATGGTTGTAATCCTCTTGCTACTTTTCATCTTAATAAAGCTATTCTTGTTTCCTTCCATATTCTTGTGTAGTTGTTTACATATGCATTTATATGGTTAATACACATTTGATCCTATATTATTTATGAATTTAGATCCTTGTTTCTTGGATAGTAGTATGTTGCTGTGATTTCACAAGTTCTTTTGAAGATGGGCAGACAAAGAAGAAGCGGCGAAGCTCTATCAAGAAGGAAAGGAAATCAAACGCAAGACTTAGGTTGGTCTTCTTGGTTCTCCTCTCCTCTATTTTCATAAAAGGAAACAATAGTAGACTTTGATTGTTTGTTTCTAAGATAGCCACCCATCTTAGTGGGAATAACAACATCCGAGTGGACACTATTCCTGGTAACAGGTAGGGATAATAGGAAAGATGAGAAAGAGGGGATAGGGAAAAATGGTAGGAGAGGGAAAAAATGGTTGGAAAACAGAACCTTAGCCTCAATACCTCAATTATGCAACGCTAGCCACCATGGTTTTGATGTTTTTTTGAGTGGTTGGTCTTATAAGTTTTGTGGCAATTGAACATAGCCTAGAACCACCATATCATCCATAAACTTTGATGAACAGTTCATGACATAGAACCTACTTATCAATTTGATGGGCTTCCCAATCAATTTGAAGTGATTTAGCACGATTTGGGCCCTTTATGGGTGTGCGCCGTGCGCCAAACCTAGTGCGCAGTGCACTGGGTGTGTGTCACGCCCATTGAAAACTTGAACTGAGGGTTGGCTCTGTGTGCATCGCGCCCCTGTGTATATGCGCCGCACCCTGAAAAATACTTCCAACTTGCTCCAAACATGCACGATGCACTCCTAATCACTTTGCAATGTCTCCCAATGAACTTGATTTGCACAATGCCTCTGATTCTAGTGGAAACTTGTATATAAAGACTCGGAAGTGATGGGTTAAATTTTTGCTTCCTCAAAAACCCATTTTTCTAATGTTATGTTTTGACACTGTTTCACTGACTTAAACCAACACTGATTTTCACTTTCCCTTTGAAATTTTAGCTCAAATGATGAAATTTTCAGCGCTCTTTGCAGGGATTGCACGACAGGAGATTTGGCTACGGAAACCATGAATGCATCTGAAGAAATCAACTGATGACTTTTTTGCAAATTTTATCACCAATGACACTGTTTGACTTTTCTTCAAAACAGAGTTTTGAAGAACAGTCGAAGTCTAAAAATGAAATGCATAAAGAGTTTTGATCTCTGACGGAGGACTGACCAGACCGACTCTAACATTGGCTCCAATGGGGGATGGTAACTCCTTGGAGGTGCCAAGAACAACATATATCTAGAAGAGCTAGACAATGCCTTTGTCCATTGGGCTATGGAGTCATTATTTCGACAAATAACACAGGACTCTGACTCGTTTATGAAACCGAAATGACCAAAAAACTGACTTAAATTCGACATTGAAATGACTCGAAGAATAACTTAACAAACTCTAACTGGATTGAAATAAAATGGTATTTACAGTGACAATGGAAGCAACATTAATAACTCAGAAATGGTACTGCTTGAGCAGCCGACCATTGATTGGCCCTCCTGGACAATCTTCCCCATTCATTTCCTTAAGAAGAAAGGCATTCTGACCCCGATATGCTGCAATCTTGAAAGGACCTTTCCAAAGGTTCTCAAACTTACCGTGCTTGCCTTTTTCCTCATTCCTTGCATCCCACTTTAGCACCACATCATCCACCTGAAATTGTTCCACCTTTGCCTTTCTGTCGTAAATCTTGTTTATTTTCTCCTGCAATTTGGATGTGTTCTTGAAAACTTCTTCTCTGGTCTGCTACAAGTGGACCATTTGATTTAACCTTCTATGCATGGGATCTTCTTCACTGCCAGCCTCCTGAAGAAGTTTGACTACCGAGGTAGCGAGAGAGGTAGGAAATACTATATCCACTCCATAAACAAGCTCTAAAGGTGATATACCTATGGATTTCTTCTAACTGACTCGATCTGCCCACAGTGCATTGACCAACCTCTTATGCCAACTCTTCTTGTTTATTTCTAGCAGCTTCTTGATGATGTTGACCAATGATTTGTTCGAAGACTCCACCAATCCATTACCTTGCAGATGATAGGCAGTTGAGTGACCCAAAATGATGTGATATTTATGACAAAATTCTACCATCCTTTTTGATTTGAAAGCTGCTGCATTATCAGTGATTAGCTTATTCGGGCAACCAAAGCGAGACAAGATGTTATTTTCAAGGAATGAAATGGTTACCGCATCTGTAGCTTGTCTGGTGGGAATTGCCTCAATCCATTTCATGAAATAATCTGTTGCTGTGAGGATCCATCTATGCTGACCTGAATAAGCGGGATGAATTTCACCAATGAAATCCAATCCCCATTGCTGGAAAGGTGCACTCACCTCAATGGGCTTGAGTGGTAGAGGTTGTAACTTCTACTTTCCTTCGAAAATCTGACACTTATGGCAGAACTTGACCATCTTATATACATCAGCAAACAATGTCGGCCAATAGTACCCTGCTCTCAGAATTTTGTTTGTTGTTGACTTCCAAAAAAGGTGACCACCACAGTCTCCTTGGTGGCAGTCCTCCATGACCTTCTTTGCTTCCTTTTCCACCAAACAATTTAACAAAACGCCACCGGGATCTTTCCAATACAGTGTAGAATTTAGAATGCAAAACTTGGTAGCCTTCAACTTGAGTGTTCTCACTTTGTTTCTAGTCATGCTGGGTGGTGGTGACAAATTTTTAAGCACATATATGATATCTGAATACCATGGAGAAAGAGAAAACATTTCGGATATGTGAATCGACGATCCTTCCTCATTCTCATCGGACATAGCAACGATCAGATTTATGTCCAAGGCATGAAAGTTTGATTCAACCATTAACTTTATCAATCCCCATCCTTTAACCAGCTTTGTGGGCTTTATTTCCACATCATATTCCAGCAAGGCTGCAATCCACTTGCCTCGTCTTCCTTCCGGATCTATCTGCACTAAAACATCTTTGACAGCAGCATTAGGAACATAGGCCAAAATATGAGAATGTAAAATATATACCTGGAAATCTTTCAATGCCTTCACAAGTGCAAAGGCTTGCTTCTCAATGATGTTGTACTTTAAGGCTGCATCTCTTATAGCTCTACTGAAGAATGCAATTGGTCTTTCGTGATCATCTCTTTTCTGCAATAGCACCACTGCCATAGTATGATCTGAAGCAATTGAAAATAATATGAAATCCTTAGTGTAGTCTGGGCTTACTAGAAGTAGATCTGAAGAAAGAGCCAATTTGACCAAATTGAAATATTTTACAGCCTCCTCCGTCCATTTCACTTGGCTGTCCTTCTTAAGCATGTGTGTCATCTCTCTTAGGTGCTCAGCAAGATTAGGTACAAATCGGCGTAGAAAATTCATCTTACCATTGAATGATTATATCTCTTTTTTATTCTGGGGCAGATCGATTTGTTGAATTGCTTGCACATGTGTTGGGTCAATACAAATGCCATATTTTGAGATAATGTGCCCGAGTAGTTTGCCTTCCTCCATGGAAAACAAGATCTTCTTTGAATTCAGCGACAAGCCATATTTTCTGCACTTTTGGAAGATAGCTTTTAGATGGTACATATGCTCTTCATCAGATTTGGGAAACACTGTCAAATCATCCAGGTACACCACCAAAAAGACATCCTTCTCATTTACAAAATCCAAGTCCATTTCATGTTGAAATGTGGCACCCGCATTCTTCAAACCGAAAGGCATTTTAGCGTAATGAAAGGTTCCCCATGGAGTGGTGAATGTTGTTTTTTCTCGGTCATCTTCATGGACAGAAACTTGGTTATATCAGGAATAACCATCAAGCAGTGACATGCGAGATGCTCCCACTGCTCGCTGAAGTATATGGTCCATTTTGGGAAGTGGATAGTTGTCCTTCAATGAAACTTTATTGAGATTTCTAAAATCAATGCATAAACGGATCTCACCTGTCTTCTTTCGTACAGGCACCAAGTTAGAGATCCAATCTAAAAATCTGATAGGAACAATGATTCCTAATTTGTACAACCTGTTTATCTCCTTTTCAATAAATGGCAGCAACTTTGGATTTAGCCTTCTCAACTTTTGTCTGAATGGTTTCTGATTGGGCTTGGTGGGTATAGTGTGCTGAATTATATTGGTATCATATGTCTTTAAATCAGAATAATCCCAAGCAAACACATCTGCAAATGAAGACATCAAACTGATATATTTGTCCTTGATCTTTGGTGGCAATGCTTTGGATAATTTTACCAATTTAGGATTAGCAGTTGTTCCGATGTTGACCTCTTCCACACCCTTCTCTATTGGCTCCAATGTTGGCTTGCGGGCTACATCATCTTGATCAAAGAGTTCTTATAAAGGTATCAAGCCTTTAGGAGTAATGTTAATCTTCAGCTGCAACACGTCCATTTCATTGATATGCACCTCATCTGTACCATTACCTTTACCATCGTCATTTTCCACATCAATTGAGGTCTCTTTGAACTTGCCTTTGTTTTGCAGAAAATCATCAATCTCCTCATCATCTTGGAACACTTGCCAATATCTTTGATTGTCTGGAACGGTTGGACGATGCTTGACATGTATTTCAAACTTAATGCTGGAGTTCATTGGGATCTTCAAACTACTTGTTGCCTTAGCAAGAGCATCAGCAATACTATTTTGTATACGAGGCACACATGTCAAGGTGTATTCTGAAAATAATTTTAGGATGTCTAGAACTGCATTACGGTAAGCCCGCATCCTGGAATGCTTTTCTTGATATTCACCTCTAACCTGCTTGATAACCAATTCAGAGTCGCCATATACTGAAATCCTCTTAGCATTAAGCTTTCTTAGAATCTTTAGACCAGCAATCAGAGCTTCATACTCAGCTTCATTATTCGAACAATCAAAAGCCAACTTGTAAGAGCATACCCGCACGTTACTAGGGACTTTGTTCGGGGCGGAGAAAGGACTGCGTACCCAAATTCCAATTCCAGCGCCATCATTTCCCACTGCTCCATTGAAATCCATGGTCCACAAACCTTCTTCCTCCTCTTACAAGTGCTGGAAATTTGTTTGTTGTGCCTTGTCTGCTTGCTGTCCATTACTTTCAGCTGATTGCCCTACAGTGTTCTGTTGTTCTTGTTCTTCTTTCTTTAAAACTCCTCCGAAATTTTCTGTTATTTCCAAAATATCATTTGCTTCTACGAACTGACTATCTATATCATTGAAACTATCTGAATACAAAACAAAAGACTCTAAATTTGTATGTACATAGTTAATTGGATGATTTACTAGTTTCTCGTTGCTTGTGATCATGTATTTCATTTTTTGTTCCCGATACAATTTCCTCATTTGTCCAAACACCGAAATCGTTGCATAGGAGAAATCTAGCTGTAGTGTCCCTTTCAATTTCGCTACCCAAGATCTGGAAAGAAGCATGCCAAACCTGGGAGGAATATCTGCTACCACAACATCCATCAAAACATTCTTCATTGGGAGCTGCTCTAGACTCACAACCAAGTCTTTTATGAGTCCTATACATCTTACTCTGCTGGAATCAAACAAATAGAGATCATGGTATTGCCAAGTGATGTCCAGACCAATCTTATCCATGATAGCCTTCGGGATGCAATTGTGAGAAGCTTCGGAATCGAACATGGCATTATGTAACACAAAATCATGCAACCTTAAACTGATATAAAAAGGTGGCACATCACTATGAAGAGACTCACCATTCGATGCTGGCACAAAAATCATTTCAGGTTGATTATCTTCGACATTCACCATGTCGGACATTGGATCCAAATTCAACATTTTAGATACTTGTCCTCTATAACTATTGTTCTTCATTATTTCAGTCAAGGGTATGGATAACTTTAATTTAGAAATCTCATTCTCTAAATTAAAAGTGGGAATCCTTTCTACCTCTTTGACTGGGATTTCTTTCCTTTCCTTTTCTTTTGATGCAACTTGCTGATGTGATTGTTCTACTGATGGTGATTTGTTTCTATTCGGATCAACCGCCTCCTTTCCTTTCCTTTGTGCAATTGATGAATCATTCTTTGATGCCTCAACATCCTTCCTTTTCTGCATTGGTTTGACTAGCACATCTCTATTTCTGAGTGAATATCGCTGCTATTGGGCGGACAGAGCATTCATGTAGCCTCTTTGGTACTCATCTGATTCTTCCTCCAAGACAGTGTCATTTGCTAGAATGAAATCTACATCTTTGTTTACCACTGAACTTTTTGCATACTCCTCATCCTCAGTGAGATAAATAGGCAAATCATCCAGAGTAAAGAGGTGGTTTTCTTCACCTATTACATTCCTGTCCTCATCTGATTCCGGTCCATGCACAAAATTTTGCTGCAAAGGTGTCTGAACTGGCTGTTGTGCAGTCTGCTCTTGGGCTCACTGATCTCCCTGCCTTATTCTATATTGTGTTTCTTTTTGGCCACGGAAGTTAGGATTTCTAACTTGCGGCTTAGGTTTTTCAAGTTTCACCCTTTCAAGCATCTTCTCTACCTTCCGAAGTAGCTGATCTACTGAGGAAGATTCTTCCTTTACGGTGACCTTCTTCTCTGCTTTTTCTCTAGCTCTCTTGGTCAGCAGATTTGCTTCAACGCTGACCGTTATCTTCTTCATGTCTTCCATTGTGTCCATTTCTCTTTCTCTTAATTGATAAGCCATGTCAGCATCAAAACCATCTGGGAACTTCACCATGGCTAGTCCCACAAGTGGCCTTAGATGATCTGGAATTTCGTTATAAACTGAATTGAATCTAATGCGATAGTCTTGGACCAACTCGCCAGCATTTCTTTTGATTTTCTCATATTCAGCCAGAATTTGAAGAGGATTCTTTTTCACTTCCCAGCAGTTTAAAAATTGTCTTCGTAGGTCAGCCAAGGTAGCGATATGCGCAACCGACAAACCAATGAACCATTTCCTCACTTCACCTGCAAATGTCTGTACAAAGAGTCTCATTGCCACATTCTCCGCATCGATATCATGAAGTTCATAGAAATATGCCATTTTATCCACATGTTGCTGAGCAGTAATGCTGTTAGGAGTGCCATCAAAAAACAGGATTTTGCTTTGATAATCTACGGGCATATCATCTAAAACTTGAGGCAAAACAAGAGGTACAAAACGGGCAGCCATCACTCTCGGTGGATTTGTTCTCAGAGGTGTTGGAGGAGTGTGCACAGTTCGTAAGGGAATAGAAATTGGAGTTTGAAGCTGAGCTATAATGTAGTTATCAATTGACCGGTTAGCCCTTTCCATCTCCAAGTCTACAAGAAACTATGGATTGTGGATAGTAGAGTCAATCGCCCTTTCGGATTTGGTTTCAAACAACGATAATTCAAACTGCTCATCCAACTCTAGCTCTTCAATATACTCAAAAATGTCTGAGCATGAATGGGATTTGAACACGGGGGATATAGAGCTTTCTTGACGACGAATTCTTGAAATCAAAATGGGATTTTCATAGATGTGTGGAGGATCTCGATCTGGATTAGCTCTGGTATATCTTCTAGAAGCCAGCGTGCTATTGAGAAAAATCAGAGGACACAACCAACTTTACTCAACCTATCAAACCCTAAACTTATCATCCGGAAGTTTAGAATTATCAAGAAGTAAGGGGATTGATTTCGTTCCCCAGTGGAGTCGCCACTATGTTAGCACCTAAATCCGCCTTAGGCTGAAGGAAGGAAAAATTCAGGGTAACCACAAACCAAGCTTAGTCTGGTAGCTAGCCCTACCAGAACATGAGAGGGCTCTCTCTGAGTCACGCTCAGTGAATAGATAAATGAAACGGTCTGAGATGACTTACAGTGAAATATTGATCTTAGGCTAGTAAGTGAATATGGATACAAGAAGTGATTTTTATGAATGACTATGTTTCTCGGATGGTATGGGACCAACAGACAACAATGAGTAGAGGATGAAATACAAAGGCACAGATTACTTCGTGAGGCAAGACAGGCATAAAGTCTAGCAATTTAGTTTGAAATGGTTTTGATGTTTTTTTGAGTGGTTGGCCTTATGAGTTTTGTGGCAATTGAACATAGCCAAGAACCACCATATCATCCATAAACCTTGATGAACAAGTCATGATATAGAGCCTACCTATCAATTTGAGGGGCTTCACAATCAATTTGAAGTGATTTGGCACGATTTGGGCCCTTTGTGGGTGTGTGCCACGTGCCAAACCCAGTGCGCCACGCCCTGGGTGTGTGCCACGCCCGTTGAAAACTTAAACTAAGGGTTGGCTCTATGTGCGCCACGCCCCTGTGTATATGTGTTGCGCCCTGAAAGCTGCCTCCAACTTGCTCCAAACATGCACGATACACTTCTAATCACTTTGCAATGTCTCCCAATGAACTTGATTTGCACAATGCCTCTGATTTTGGTGGAAACTTGTATATAAAGACTTGGAAGTGATGGGTTAAATTTTTGCTTCCTCAAAAACCCATTTTTCTAATGTTATGTTTTGACATTGTTTCACCGATTTAAAGCAACACTGCTTTTCACTTTCCCTTTGAAATTTTAGCTCAAATGATGAAATTTTCGGCGCTCTTTGCAGGGATTGCACAACAGGACATTTGGCCATGGAAACCATGACTGCATCTGAAGAAATCAACTGATGACGTTTTTGCAAATTTTATCACCAATGACACTGTTTGACTTTTCTTCAAAACAGAATTTTGAAGAACAGTCAAAGTCTATCAATATGACGATGAAACTCTCTAAATCATAACTGTGTGAGGGCCTCACTCTAGCCTGCATGGATTGATTGAATATGTTTGAAGACCAAATTGATGAATCCCTAGACCTAATGATCAAAAATGACTTTTTCCCATTAAAGGACTAGACCTTGGCTGTCATGGACTTTGGTGATTATTGACAAAAGACCTGAGCCAACAGGAGCCAGACATGAGGGGGAATGACTACCATGACCTTCTCCGTTAGATTATGGCATGCCCCTAGCGGAATGCAGCTTAGTGAATGGAGCAGGACACCTAAAAATGAAATTCATAAAGAGTTTTGATCTCTAGCGAAGGACTGACCAGAATGACTCTAACATAACTCATGAAGAAGAGGAAGAAATGCAACATGATATATCAAAATTATAAGACCAAGTGCAACAAGTGTCACTTGCACAAAAAGGAACAGAATCTAAGATGGATGGTTTAAAGAAAGATG
This sequence comes from Pinus taeda, assembly GCA_000404065.3. Classification (NCBI taxonomy): domain Eukaryota; kingdom Viridiplantae; phylum Streptophyta; class Pinopsida; order Pinales; family Pinaceae; genus Pinus; species Pinus taeda. The sequence goes on along the minus strand of APFE031575377.1, from coordinate 323,199 downwards.
TAGAAGCCAAGATGGATGGTTTAAAGAAAGACATAGAAGCTAAGATGGATTGTTTAAAGAAAGGCATAGAAGCTAAGATGAATGACGTGGAAGCTAAGATGGATGATTTGAAGATAGATTTGAAGATAGAAGAATTGAAGATAAATATGAATAAGTTGCTACAAGAAATGGTCAGTAATGGTGAAAGGGTAGTAAAGGAAACTCATGATGAGAACAAAAGAAATGTTAATCATGATTCCATAGACTCTAATGTTGGATCAAAGACACACCATATTCCAAAAATCGATATGAGGAAGTTTGATGGCAAGGATCCCACAACATGGATATTACAGATGGAGCAATTTTTCGATCTCAATAATGTGCAAAACACACAAAAGGTACGTATGGCAACTTTATATTTGGAACCAAATCAGTTTGTATGGTATCAATGGCTTTGCTCTCATAAACAAATTATCACTTGGGCAATTTGTACGGAAGAATTGATAGCACATTATGAGGATACAGAAAGCAACACTTTTTTTGGCCAATTGATAAGTCTCAAACAAAAGGGTTCAATAATGGAGCACATTGAGGAGTTCCAAAATTTGAACATAAGGGTAAAAAATATTGCAGAGGAGCATAGCATTGATGTGTTCATAGGGTCTTTAAAAGATAATATCCAACATGATGTTCGCCTTTGGGAACCTGATTCATTAGAGAAGGCATTCAGGTTAGCAAGAAAAATGGAAAGCAAAATTATGGCAACCAGGAAGCATAGTAGTCACAACTATAAAGATGGAATTGTTGTTACCCCTAGCCTTCCACAACCTATAAGGTTGACACCACAACAATTGGAAGAAAAAAGAGAAAAAGGGATTTGTTACAGTTGTGATAGAAAATACACTAAAGGTCATAAGTGTGTGAGAAGAAATTATTCTACATAGATTGTGAAGAGGAAGAAAAAAAAGGAGCAAGAAAGGTCAAAGGAAGAGGATATACTCCAGGAACAAAGCCTAGATAAAGAAGAAATGAATTCGGCCATATATTGTAATGCATTGGCTAGAATTACCACTCAAACCATCAAGATAGAAGGACAAATCAAGAAGAAGAAGGTAATAGTGTTGATTGATTCAGGAAGTACCGATAATTTTATTCATTGTAACGTAGCAAAAGAATTGAATTGCTTTCTATATCCAGCACCAGAGTGTCAAGTGATGGTTGCAAATGGAGGAATGATACATTTCTCTGGAAAGTGCCATAATATCAAGCTATCCATGGGAGAATATGTATTGACCAGCCCAATGTTTTCCATTCCAATGGGAGGTGCTGATGTTGTACTAGGAGTCCAATGGCTACAACCCTTGGGTACAATAGATTTTAATTTTCAAGAACTTTTCATGAAATTTTCTGTGGAAGGAAACGAAGTTGAATAAGGGGTATTACAGGGAAACTAGGAAAGATACTCATCTCTAATGGTATGACAAAGCTTCTAAAAAAGGAACACAGAGGTGTAATTGCAAAATTATGTTCGCTAGATGTTTCCACATCAGAATCATGTATTTCTCCAGATCTCCATAAAGTCTTGGATAATCATTCCAAGGTATTTGAGACTCCCAAAGGTCTGCCACCTATTCATGATCATGATCATGCTATTCATCTGATTCCAGGAAGTGTTCCTCCAAACATCAAGCTGTACAAATATACCTGTGCCCAAAAGAGTGAAATTAAACGTATGGTTGCAGAAATGGTAGAGGCTAGTATAATTCAACCTAGTCAAAGTTTTTTCTCTGCTCCAGTAGTATTGGTGCACAAGAAGGATGGATCATGGTGAAAGTGTCCAGATTATAGGGAGCTCAAGAATCTCACTATTAAATATAGGTTTCCCATTCCTATCATTAATGATTTACTGGATGAATTGCATGGATCAATTTACTTCACCAAGTTGGATCTTCGTTCAGGATATCATCAAATAAGAATGAAGACTGAAGACATTCCGAAAACAACATTTAGAACTCATGAGGGTCATTATGAATTTCTAGTCATGCCTTTTGGCCTTACCAATGCACCTTCTACATTTCAAGGTTTGATGAATTCCATTTTCAAACCCTTCCTTAGAAAATTTATGTTAGTATTTTTTGATGATATACTAATCTACAGCAAGTCTTGGAAGGATCATGTTGAACATGTTGACAGGGCGCTACAACTATTGGAGGAGAAACAATTATATGCAAAAAGATCCAAATGTTCCTTTGGAGTCCAGGAGGTGGAATATTTGGGTCATATTGTATCTCATGAAGGAGTTAAGGTAGACCCTAGCAAAATTAAAGCCATTAAGGAATGGAAAAATCCCACATCCATAAAGCATCTGCGAGGATTTCTTGGGTTGACAGGGTATTATCGCAAGTTTGTTAAGAATTATGGGAGAATAGCAGCACCTCTAACAACATTATTGAAGAAAGATGATTTTCATGACTCCAGAACACAGGCCTTCAAACGTCTTAAAGAGGCAATGTGCACCAAGCATTGGTCTTAGCTACACCAAAGACTTCACAAAAACGCTTTATGTCGGAATGTTGATGCTTCAGGAAATGGAAATTGGTGTTGCTTTAATGCAAGATGAAAGACCCATTGCTTTTGAAAGTCGTCCAATCAAGGGAAGTTTTTACACAAAGCTATTTATGAGAAGGAAATGTTGGCAATACTCCATGCACTTAAGAAATGGTGACCCTACCTAATGGGAAGACACTTCAAGGTTAAAACGGATCATGATAGCCTTAAATACTTTTTAGAACAAAGATTATCCTCTGAAGAGCAACAAAAGTGGGTCACAAAGATGTTGGGTTATGACTTTGAAATCATCTACAAAAAAGGGAAGCAAAATGTGTGGCAGATGCACCTCAAGAAAGGATAGCTGATGTGATAAGCTTTGTTGTGTGCCATTCTATATCAACCAGATTGGATAAATGAAGCAAGGTGGA